>JASDQU010738429.1:0-14470 GCA_032191745.1 Picea mariana | reverse complement strand
TACTAAGTCACTCCCTGCTGGCCTAATCTTGGGGATGGGACATCACATACTCTAACCATTTAGCTCAATTTTACAAAAAATGATATTTTGACTGTGTCATGACTAACAATTAAATTGCTATTTTTGACTAACTAAGACTCTTCATGGAGAAACAGCTAGCAAAACTTGTCCAATTGAGCTGAAACTTGGTTCAAGGGTGTAGGTCTCATTCCATTTCTTTTGAGCACAAATACCCCTATCAAAAATCCCAAGGACCTAGTTTTTACATTTTTCATCAAATTTTAATAAAAATTACCCAATTTAGGCAATTTTGATAAATTAAAAAAAACCTATCTAGACTCGCCGGAATTCTGCAAAACTTTGAGAGATGTCTTGCATGGTCATTTACAACATTCCTAGACACTAGCTACTAGAGGACRAAACCATTAGAACGCCTTTCACCACTTTGGAGGAATTATTGTGGGAGTGAAAAACTCAAGGGAAATTAATAAGGCTGGTTAGGCGAAATTAATAACTTGAGGAAAAAAAACACTAAGTGAAAGCGACTCCTCTAATGATGAAGTCCCAAGGTAACTGACCTAATTATGATCCATGTTGATCTATTACATTATTATCCCACACAGGGGAGCAGTAATTCCATTACAAAAATATGTGCTGAATGCCAAAATTTCCTTGTAGAACCAGGAAATCTCTGACTTGGTAGCATCTGATGATGCATATCTTCATGGTATATGGAGTTGACCCCCAAGTTGAATAGGTGGACAACATCTAGCTCCACATGGGGACGTGTGTTTGATCTTCACTTTGGGAAGGAGAGCATACGAGAATCCAACATCTACAAAACAGAGTGCTCACCAATACCCAACATAAATATACATATGTAACTAATGAAATGCTATAAACAACAATTACATAAAGAAATAACTATTGCACAACATCTATAATTACAAAATGAAACTATGATACAAAAAACATCTAAGTACATAATAACATAAGGAATGCAATAATACAAAACTGAAATACAAGGAGAAGGGTTAGAGATATGTTACAAAGGGTGTCCCTTTGGACACCAAGTTGCCATGTGAAGAAAAACTTCAAGGTGGAGTCCTCTCACTAGCATGTCTAACTTTATGTCGTTCCATTGGTTGAGAAGAGTTGCTAGAAGACTGATACACTTTATCCTGACTTCTGATTTTTCCATGTGAATCCCAGTTTCTAACCTTAGGCCACTTGGGACAATCCTCCTTAAAAAATTTCTGATGATTTTCTATAGGTGCCAAGTTAAAAGTTTCTGAACTTAATTTTTCCTTAAAAGGCTTGGCATACCTCTTCATAGCGATGATATACTTTACTTTATCAACACTAACCTTATCATGCTTACTACTTTGCATCAACTTTTCATCACATAATCTATCTTTGATTTTTCCAATTTCTGAAAAATAAGGAGGGTGTGGCCCAAGAATTCCATCTAACTTCTTCTGACATCTAACTGATTCCTTTGATGAAGGTTGAGCTGATAACACATTTTCAACTGACAAATCCAACTCTGACTTTAATTCTGAAGGAGTCAAACCATTATCTACTTTATCCAAATCTTCCTCAAGAAAAAGCCCATCAAAAGAATCCATGGTGTCCCAAACATTACAAATGCTTGGGGGTTCACTATTTAGTTCCATCTTAGTAAATGTTAGATAAGTAGACCCTTATCTCATAACATCCCATCTCTAGTTCCCGATATACAATATCATTCTTGGGATTCCTAGGATCCTCAACATGGTACTTTCTTTCCAACTCCCTGTTTAATCTAAACATTGGACCATTTGGAGTTGGAATGGTGGCATACGTTAAATCCACTTGCAAATTACCACCTAAATCTGCAACTGTCTTCCTTGAAAGCAACATACCCCAAGCATCAGGCACATCAATCACAACAATGTCCATTGTAATCATAATGTCTGGGAATGCAGCCAAGTGTACTTGTAATCCTTTAATCAAACCATGCACCTGAATTGTCTTTCTATCCATAGCACAAATGTTATGATAAGGTCTAGATATTCTTAAGTTTAATTGTTCCATTACTTTCTTAGTCATAACATTTGAGCTAGCTCCTGAATCAAGCATACAATTGTGAAGAATAAAATCATTCATGAGCAAGGATAGGTAAAACGGTCTATTCTTTTCATTTCCTCTATCCATATTCTGCAAAATGACAGGTGCATCCTGATAAGCTATTGTTGGTGGAATGTCAATATTATTATGAGAAGGATTTTCTATGGCTTTGAGTAGATTCTCCCTTTGAGAAGGAATCTTCATTATTTCCGACACAGGCACTAACATCTTTGCATTACTTAGGCAACCTCCTAAGTCAATATTCAAATCTGAGCTTGCATACACATTTGACTTAGGAGGGGTTGGGGCTACCTTGGGAATGTTTGCTTGATTTCTATCTTGACTTCTATTTCCATTTCTTTGGTAGGTAATGCCTCTATACTTAGCCATTTCAGCTACTTGTTGTGGAGTAGGCTTTGGACCAAACTTTTCTGTTGTCTTATCCACCACAACATCATTTATGCAATTCATCTCCTCCTTATGTTCCCCCAAATCCATCCAATCATACATGCCAACGTTATACTCATGACCAAACATATTAACTTGTTCATTTTTTGCTCTATAAGGTCCCATCTCATCACAAAGGTGAAGAAAGATTTGGCAAGTTGATTCTTCATGAAATTGTCCACAAGGTCTATAATAAGGAATAGCTTGGTGGTCAACCAAGTTAGTGGATTCAAATGGATTAGGTGGGCTTTGATCTTGGGGAGGAGGTCTCTTAGGCCATTTGTCATTTGGCCTATGTTGGGGTCTACTAGCTTGACCCCTTTCCATGGCTATCAACCTATTTTGCATGGCATTCATTTGACTAACATGTTCCTTCAATTGATTAGCATGATTAATTTCCATTTGTTTAATCAATTGAGTGAGTTCTTTAATGCCATCATTAGAAGATCCTTGATTCTCAACATTCTTTTTCTTCTCTTCATAAGGTTGGGAAGAAGTTCCTCTAGTAAAACCAGGAGTATTAGACTTCCTAGCTTCACGCATGTTTCTGTCAATCTTCACAGCCATAACTTGTGCATCCTTAAGAGTGTGAGGATCCTTATCCCTTAGTGCATATCTCATTTCCCCCTCGAAAGCTTCCATATTGTATATCAAAATTGCAGTCTTAGGAGACATTATATCTTGAGGGAGACTTTTCACCAAGTCGGAAAATCTTTTGTTAAATTCATGCACAGTTTCATTTTCCTTTTCTGACTTGAACTAAGGGAAGCTAGTAAAAATCGGTTTTCCTTTCAGTCACCCCATCTTTTCTTGAATTCAGTCAATATTTCATCTAAGGTGCTAAACTTGTTAGGATCAAACTCTGAAAACCACTATGCAACATCCCCCTCTAAAGAGTACACAAATAATGTCATCTTAACATACTCTTCATTATGACCATTACAATACTTCAAGACACATAGATTAAAATTGAGGATGTGAGAGTGAACACTGACAACATTATTCCCTTGAAAACACGACAACTTATCAATGGCCTTTTCAGGAATCGTGTGAGGAGCCCCTTGGATTGCTGCAAAATTCAAAGGCCTCAAAACATATTCATGGTTATGTTAGGAGTATTAGTGGGAGTATTAACAATTGATTGATTATTAGTTTGGAACAAGTATTGGATATCAGTGAGTGCTTCTTCTCCAAGACTTTCAAGTAGCCTTCTAGGGGCAAGGCGATTTAGCCTCCTCTTATAAACCTTTTCAGGTTCAGGAAAAGAATAAATCACTCTTTGTGAAGTGCTCCTAGTAGTATACTTGACAGATTTGTTCAATGGAGTCACCACTTGAAGAGAAAGCAAACAAAAACAACCAATCCAAGTCAAAAATTTTAGGGACTAAAGTTTATTACTTAGTTCTTAAAAAAAAAGTTAATTATGTCGTTTAGACCAAGGATAAAAGACTTATCCCAGACAATGACGCCAAAGATGTTGCCGTTCTTATACACACTTGCAAACGTGAGCTAAGTCTTTCTCACTTAGTGTGTCCTTGGAGGCACAATGCCTAGGTTCAAAGCCCACTTTCACTTCGACTTGAACCTCTTCCGTCTAGGCTTACTCCTAGGGAATTCAAGGGGGGTAGACCCTAGTTACTATGTGAGATTAGAGATTAATTCTAGGAGTTGATTTCAATTAGTTTAAAGGTTGGGGGGAAAGATCTAGCCTATATGCAAAGGCAACAATGCAATGTGCAACAATTCAAATGAAAAACAAGCCTTTTCTTGAGACAACTAAAAACTAGTGCCTAAGGTTGGGCAAGGGGTCAACTAGAGTTTAAGGGAGATAGATTTTACAATGATTACACAAGATTACAAAGATTACAAAAGAACTAGATACAAAGCTACAACAAAGAATATCTAAGAGTTACAACTAAATACAAGATACATAGATGTTACAATTATGAACATGAAATACACACACTAACTATGTTTGCTTGATTTGTGCAGGAAACAAAGATGTTTGAAATGAAGAAAAATTACCAACACATCAAGCCAGCATGCTGAACAATAGAGTGCCTCCAAAGGATGTGAAACTATATGTGACTGCTTTCAATGGCAAACACAAATTACACCAACCCAACAAGGAAGTTGCCTCCAAAGGATGCACAACTTCAAGGGGGCTAACCCAATTAACTAAGGCACCACTTTGAACTGAAATTAAAAGTTTGAATGAAGCCTCCAAGGGCAAAGGGGGCAACTCTAAAATCAATTAGTTAATCATCCACAAGATTGAAATACTTGCATGAAAATAACTTGAAAATGAAAAGCTTGCAAGATCTAAATGTAAACCACAAAGAATGTAAGTGCCAAAGTGAATGTCCCAAGGTTGGAGTGGATTAAGGAATATTAAAGTTTTTTAAGTTAAAGATTGAATCCTAACTAAGCGTCAACCTCAAGGCTCCCCCCGCTTGTACCAAGTAGTCGCTGGCTGCTCAATAAGTGAGGCAAACAAGGCCCCACCCTAGCTCCACAGGTCAACCCAAGGAAAGAAGTACTCCTGGAAAGGACGCTGAGCGCTGTTAGATCGTCCCCGACTTATCACCTTCGATTGCTTCCTTTCAATCCCCGTTTAAATGGCAAAGTTGGGTCAGTGGTCAGTGCCCTATTAAGTCTAATAATTTTTAGGCCTATGAACTAAGGTAAATTAAGTTAGCGTAGGTGTTAGGCAAGATGTTGATTGCCAAAAGTTAGGTGCTTGAACCAAAAACGAAATTGAATTGCTTGCAAATAATAAAAGTGCTTAACCACAAGATATAGCTTGAAAAAAGCATAAAATTGCTTGAACATTAACTTGCAAGAAAAGATGATAAGTTGCCTTAAACCATTTATGCCATGTCCATGATACTTGCAAGAAATAAAAGTGTTTGTGTAAGATTAGGAAATAAAAACAAGTACTTGAAATGATAAAGCTTGCAAATGAAAGACTATGATAGCATCAATGAATCACTATGCTTCCATGGGTCTAAGCTAGTATTAATGTGTGTTACTTCTACTTCTAGATAATTTTAGCTATCAACACATTAGAAGTAAATCATTAAACTAGCCATACGATTTTGGGGGTTGGCTAGGCCAAACTCACTCCAAGGTGTAGGCAACAATAAATATGAAATGCTTGAAAGAATAAAACTAAACTAAGAAAACCACATACAATGGCACAAGGTGGAGGCAAGCCTTCCTATTTTGTGCCAAAGAGGGTTAAATGAAATGAAACGAAACCAAAAAGTGAACTAGCCACATAGCCTTGTCCTAATGACAAGTGGGGCAAACAATAAATGAAAAATTGCAGAAATTTAAAGTACAAACCTAGCCTTACGATTTTGGTGGTTGGCTAAGCCTAGCTCACACCAAGATGTAGGCACAAACTAATATGTAAATTGCAGAAAATTATAAACAAAAAATGCAAGCCTCCTAGGGACTCCCTTGGGCTTGCTTACAATGCTAGAAAAATGAAAGGAAGAGATGCGTATTGTTACCCAACAAAGTAAGGCTCTCCTTGAGTGTTTTGTGGCCTAATTTGGGCAACACTTCCCCTCGTATTGGCGAGAATCTGGAAAAAACAGCAAGCAAATGCTTGCTGGAAATGGTGCAAAACACACACAAAGTGAAAGAAAATTTCTGTTTTTACACAGAAATTTTCTGCATACAAATTTCAGTAATAAAAATAGTTGAAGTGACTTATTCTACGTGTTAGAAAACCCAAATTTCTGAAATGATATGAACAAAAAATAAATATTGAAAGTAAGGAGGATCAAGATGGGTTATGAAGGCAAGCTTCCAACTCAAAGCAAGCCTTAGAAACTGTTGAGGTAACCGGGAAAAACTTGTGAAACAACCTACAAGATGAGAGCAAAGATGAGTAGAAAAGATAGATGAAACAATCTAATTTGAAGATCTATTATTCTACTCACATAGAGTTACAACAACACTATTGAAAATATACCCAAACAAACTAATTTGCTTGGGAAATCTACTCAATATCTTAAGAATGCTCCACAAAGACACAATATCACCTCAAATTCACAAGTGCACCAAGACAAATCTTTGACACACCATTGGTCCTCCAAAGCACTTCTATTAGCAACTAGGAAGTTGTAGCAACTAGTTGCTACAAGTTCCTCTCCAAATGTGAGAGCAGGAAAATGGATGAGAGCAAGATGGGAGAGATGAAGAGAGTGAGGAGAAAAATGGGTAGCATAACAGTAGCAATAAAATTGGTGATGAAATGAGGGATAGAGGGCCTTCATTTATACTTGGAAAGACAAAGTGACCCCTCTTGGATAAGAGCCAAGTGTCAAAACCCAAGTTAAAGTGATCATCTCAAGGAGGGCGCATTTTTAGGGTTTTGGAGAGGTGAGAGGGATGAGGGATGGGAGAACACTTTTAATCCACCTAATAGTCTAACTTAGGTGTTAGGAGGGCGCTCGAGGTGTTAGGGGGGTGTTTTCCCCTTATCTCATGAGTTGGGAGAACAACTTTCTCAAGGGCGGCGCAACTTCCTTAGTGGAGTGAATGATATGAGGTAATAACAAAGTGAGGGGGTGTTAAAAGGTTAGGAAAGAGGTTTGGGTAGGTTAGGAATGGGTTTAGACATCATCTCCCACCTTTACTCTAACCATTTAGCTCAATTTTACAAAAAAATGACATTTTGACTATGTTATGACTAGCAATTAAATTGCTGTTTTTGACTGACTAAGACTCCTCATGGACAAACACCTAGCAAAACTTGTCCAATTGAGTTGAAACTTGGTCCAAAGGTGTAGGGGGTCTCATTCCATTTCTTTTGAGCACAAATATCCCTATCAAAAATCCCAAGGACCTAGTTTTTACATTTTTTTATCAAATTTTAATTAAAATTCCCAAACTTAGGCAATTTTAATAAGTTAAAAAAAAAACCTATCTAGACTCGCCAGAATTCCACAAAACTTTGAGAGATGTCTTGCATGGTCATTTACAACATTCCTAGACACTAGCTACCAGAGGACGAAACCATTAGAATGCCTTTCACCACTTTGGAGGAGTTATTGTGGGAGTGAAAAACTCAAGGGAAATTAATAAGGCTGGTTAGGCCAAATTAATAACCTGAAGAGAAAAAAAACTCAGTGAAAGAGACTCCTTTAATGATGAAGTCCGAAGGTAACTGACCTAACTATGATCCATGTATACGTATTACATTATTATCCCACGCAGGGGAGCGGAAATTCCATTACAAAAATATGTGCTGAGGGCCAAAACTGCCTTGTCGAACCAGGAAGTCTCTGACTTGGTAGCATCTGATGATGCATATCTTCATGGTACATGGAATTGACCCTCTAGTTGAATAGGTGGTCAACATGACCTAAGATTCTACTTTTTCCATATGAAGTCCAATGAGGTTGGAACCATTCTCAAACATCCTAAAACAATTAGTGGTAATGTTAATGACATTCTCCTTTATCTTTCATTTCCATCCTTTTACTTTAAGAATTTAATATTACCATTAATTACTAGGGGGGGTGAAATGGTGATAATATTTGGATAGATTGAAAATATTTATTAGTGGTTAATGAGGGTATTTTCTGCCACCTAAGGGACCCAAGACCCTCTTGGATGCTTGGACGGGCCCGCAAACCCCCAAAAATCTACCAAAACGGTTGTCGTACGAGTCAAAACTCTGTTGAAACACCATCGCCCGTACCATACGACCGTCGGTGTTGCGATGGCGTTTCATACACGTTTCAACATTTCAACGTGTTTTGGGTACTGGTACAACACCTAGGGGGCCGTTTCCTGCAACATAGTTTATAATGCAAAGGCGAAATCAACAAGTTATGCTATACTTGAATGCCACCAATTAACTCAAGCACATTGATGCAAAGAAATATATCATAAGCTCATTAAAATGCTTTGTCATTTACCAGCTCAAAGCCAACTGACATATGATGCAATCAATAAAGCGATGATGTTATTAACATAAATATACATATAAATAGATATTCATTACATAATAATTAATTAATAAATAATAACTATTAATAATGAAAGGACATGTCTCAAAGGACATGACTATTGGTTAAGGGAACCCCTGCGTGGGTATATAAACGAGCCTGCATTCTCAATTGTAAATCATCTCTTCTATTCATATTTTATACATTATTCTACATGGATTACTTTGTTATATTCCAAGTATTTTGGATAATTCTTGTGTGAGCGAACTTTGTTCGTCTCATTTGGTATCAGAGCAAGTCTGATCTTGGCTGTTGGCCACTCTCCATTCAGATTGTCTAATCTGGTTTTTGACCAGCCCACATTTTTAGAGTTTCTTTGGTTCTTCAAGGTCTTTGACCACATATCGGCCTTTGGCCATTTAAGCTCAAAAATTTCGTAAAAGAAAAGTATTCTGGTGCAAATAAAGAAAGTTAGAAATCAAAACAATAATAATCTGAAAAATAAAATAAAATTATTTCCCTTACAATTTTGAAGGAAATATTTATCCTCAAATAATTAAGAGACATTATCGTTCACCTACAAGAGTCATCCAAGAGTAAAGATTCTATTTGACGAGGTGAATCAAGGAAAACGCAGAGAGACCAAATAGCGGAGACACCAAAGTCGAGCTGTACAACAGTATAACAACTACCAAAACAAAGGCTGGAAGTGGACTCGCTAAAATCACCTATCTGTTCCGTAGCAACAACAGATCCGAAACAGTTGGTCAAAATCGAGCCTTATTCGCCAATCCAAGCTATAACTAACAATCATCTTTCATTATCGAACCAAGTAATCGTTGAAATAGTGGATATGATGGCCTATAGAGATAACAATGGTGTTTGTCTCGGAGGCATCTAGCCCACTCTAAACTCTACTAGTCTTCGCCATTGTCTTAATTATGACGCATACTATTTAGATTTGGAGAAAGCCAAAAACGTTGAACAAGTCAATGCATTGAATCTGCAGCCAACCGACCTTGGAAGAAAAGAATAAAATTTATCAGAAATTATTCCTTAGAAGTCGCGCCTTTCCAAGTATCAATGATCTGGGTTATAGTAGATTTGAATTATTCCCAAGGGTGCATCACAAATCGAACTCTGCTATAGTCACTGTGAAAAGCAAGACGTGACCCTTGACACAGGTTGCGACCTCTAATTAATTATTAGGGGATTAAAATTGTTTAACATATCGTTCGAAGACTACTACACAAAAGCGATTAATAAATGTCCAAGTAAAAAAAAATCCATATTATAATACGCTTATTATAAGTTGAAGCCGTGTGGGAGATAGGCGTCAATTTAGAAGAAAGTATATATAACCTTTCAAAATCTTTAAAATAATTCCTTTATTCCAAAAATCAAAACAAAAGGGACATTAAAAGATTATTGAAGATATCATTGAAGGTAATATACAATATTAAAAAAAATAAAAAAGTCAATATCCAAAAAAAAACGTGGGGACAAGAAATTATTAAAAGTGAAACATTCTATCGAATTATTAAAGGTGCACTTATAAAGAGAAAAGGGTACTTTTAAGGGTTCAAAAAACAATTCAGAAAGTTAATTCAAGTATTTAAGTGAAAAGGTATTTGATAAAGATAATATTAAATCCTTTTAAATATAAAAGTGATATTAAATAATTTACATAAGGTACTTTACTATAAGTACACAATTACAAGGTATTCAAAGGTTATATTTAAAAAAAAAAGGGTACATTTCAAACATTATATTGATACCCTAAACCATTACCAAAGGAGATATAAAAGTTGTCACAACAAGTATTAAGAAATCATTTATTATGGAAGAATATCAAGATAATTCAGAAATACAATCATGAATATTGGAAGGAGAACTAGGACATTATAAAGCGAGCAAAAAAAAAATTACAGTTTGAACTTGAGAAGGAAAAATATTTTAATGGGTTAACACAGAAAGATAAATAAATAATCGTTATTTCAAAGAGCGTATTCAAGAACTCATTGCACAAAATGAAGAACTAAAGACCGAAAGGCAAAAAATGGACCAAGACTTACTAGAACGAGATGAAGAAATATTACGATTAAAAAATCATAATCAAAATTTACTAGTTAAAATCAGAAAGTTAAAAGACAAGAAGCAAGAGAATACAAATTCAGAACAAGAAAATCAAGGTCTCAAGGAGAAATCAACTGAAAAGGAGGAAGAAATCTCCTGCCTAAAGAACCTTAACCAGAAGTTACTTGAACAAATTAAAATCTTAAAGGACGAAAGAAAGGAGAATCTAGAATCAGAAAAAGACAATCGGTCAAAAAGTAAGGAAGAAATTTTACGATTAAGACGACATATTCAAGATATATTAACTCAGATTAAAAAGTTGAAGCATGATAAGAAGACTTTACATGAAAAGCTAGATTGCAAAACATCATTAGTCGATAAGGAAACGATGACAGACCCAATCAACCTTACAACTCAAAAGGAGGCAAATCCAACTGATGTAAAGAAGTTTTCAAATGTCGAGATACAAACAAGCCGGAGATATGAAGAAAACTCAATTCCAAAAGTTAATCAAGAAAAAGCTACAAGTATACGAAGTAAAGATCAAGTTGTGAGGATGCCTTATCGACATTCTAATCACACAAATCGATACTTCAGCCAATCAATGTATCAACAGAAACAAATAACCACTATGTCAAAGAATATTACTTCCACTACAAGTGAGGGTCAAAATAGAAGCTATCATGGGAGTAGAAATGTATCAAGTTCTTTCCAAGAACCCTATAAAAACCCAAATCCGCAGAAGATTGAATTAGGATGGGAAGACTCCTTTACAATTCGACAGTTCTGCTCAGCGCTTAGAAGATCCCATCGTCTCAAGTCCTCAATGATTACTAACTCAAGAATGAAGAAGCATGAGACAATAATTACAAGCTAGAGCAAGAGATAAGTCTTCCATAAAGTATGTATTGAGGACTGTTGCCATCCTTATACACACTTGCAAACGTGAGCTAAGTCCTGCTCACTTAGTGTGTCCTCGGAGGCATAATGCCTAGGTTCAAAGTCCACGCTGTCACTTTGACTTGAACCTCTTCCGTCTAGGCTAACTTCTAGGGAAGCCAAGGGGGGTAGACCCTAGTTACTAGATGAGATTAAGAGTTCAATGTTCTAGGAGTTGGTTTTAGTGAGTTAAAAGCTCAGGGGGAATCTAGCCTATGATGTCAAGCAACAAATGCAAGATGCAATAATTAGATATGAACAGTTAGGCTGTTTCCTAGGACAACTAAGACTAGTGCCTAAAATTGGGCAAGGGGTCAACTAAGTTAAGGGGATGTTCGTTACAAGATAATTACAATCTTACACAATGTTACAACAAGATAGATACAAAAGAATGTGTGAGATATACAAAGTTAAACCAAATCTTACTTTCCAGTCTTGCAACAATTGCCGTATGAGTTGCTGTAGCTTGCAACAGATTCTACAACACATCCATTGATCCCGCAACATTCTTCCAGTATCGAGTACTAATTTTTTAGTTTACTTATTGTATTCCGGCGAAGATCCTTTTGTCACTGATCTAGCCGAGTGATTTATTTTATTCATCTGCATTCGACATTTGTACTCCGCAGAGATATCATAATATAAGATTTGCAGTCTTTTGTTGCCATTATTATTTGTATACTCATTTATATTCTGTAAACAATTAATCATACACACACATTAGCAAAGTTTCCTAGACTAATGGAATCTAGGATATTACAGAGCTATTAATTATACCATCAAAATCAAGTGCAAGATGTTGGAAATAAAGCAAATAACAAGTAGATAAATTCCCAATGATTAGAGCAAGACTTTGATAGCAATTAGAGGGATGTTAGTAAGTGTTATCAGCAAGATTTGTAACAGCCTTATGGTTGTAGCAAGCCTTTGCTACAACAACAAATTCTAGCCACTAAAATCAGCAAGTAAACCACCCAAACAATAGCTTATAACCAGTAGAATAAGTACCAAGGCTTACAAGTGAATTTTAGCGGTAGAATGGTGAGTAAAAGAGTGAAAGGGGATGGTTTTTCTGCAGCCCTATTGGCTGTAGCATAAAGTTTATTACAACAATTAGATTACTTGGCTAATCAAGATGCCCTTAGGGCAGAATGTAGCTTAAAGCATGTAAAATCAAATTTCAAACTTAGACAATTCAATCTCCTTGATATCACGTTTACCAATGCACAATATCCAATCTTCAATGCAAAAAAGAAAGACTAGTGCCTTATCTATTGGGTTATGGAATTTCTTGTTTATGAGCTAGGGTTTATTACTTCTCTAGGGCTGTAAGCCCTTTTACTCCCTAGAGAAAACAAACCTTAGCAAGGTAAATCTACAAGGGTGTAAGCCCTTTTATTCCTTGTAGAAACCTTTGCAAAATAGCCTTTTCAATGACAAAAAAGATAGATCTTGATGGAAGGTGCATGCCTTTATACTCCTTCAAGGGTTTAGACAAATTAACCTTGAAATCTAGAAGAAAACATACAATTGCAGAAATTTCATAGCTAATCCAAGAGATAGCATGAAAAACCCTTATCAGGAATATTCCACCACAATTGCCAAGAAACAAGCATCAAGAGATAGCGCTAGCCTTCCTTTACCAATGGACAAGTAGAAGCATCCAAAAGCACAAGAGACAAGATGGAGTGAATTGCCCAAGTAGGGCAAAAATTTCAGCCAGGAGCTTATGTAATTCTCAAAAACATGATCCTAAAATGAAAGTGAGGTGACCTTTATTTATATGACGTCACCTAAAACCTATTTGTCCACTTTTAAAAGTCAACAACAAAATAGAGGGAGGTCGACCTCTATTTGCTTTTACAACTTACAAAATTAAAATTTACATAAAGTAAAGTGCTAATGATGATGATGTCATGCCCTAAAAGGATGACATTGGGCTAAGGATGAGACGTTGAGCCTCCAAGTGAGGATCGTTTGGCCTCCAAAGGCCATGTGTCATCTCATCATGTGCTAGAGTGACAAGTAATGCATCTCCCTCTATCAAACCACATCATATCACCACTAGAACCATCAAACCCCATCATAAGCCCATCATGCAAGGTGACGTCAAGGGCTAGGGTATGACTTCCTAGGCCTCCCAAGGCCAACATTCAGGTGCAAGGGGCCACGATGTCATCCTCACATGCTGTCCAAATGCCTTCAAAGGAAACATTCATCTTCTCAAGTGTGCAATGAGTTGGGTGCATCATCCATCTTGTGGGCTTCAAGCCCCTATGAAGGTTCAAGTGACCTAGTCCCTCCATGGAAAAGCTTACACCTGGCAAGGTCTTGCAAGGACAAACAAGTACGCCCTCCAAGGGTCCACTAGTCAAGGGTCCTAAAGTAGTCATTTGGAAATGAACATTACACCTCATAACCTTCTTTTCTTTTAGAAATATTAATAAAAGATTATGAGAAGGGTCTAGAAATGGCACTTGTCCTCTTTAGCATGAACAAACTCTTAAAGATGCTTTCTTTCATGGATAAATGGGTTGTGATAGGACCTTCTAGGATGAGCGCTCCCTTCTATATAACTTCTCCTTAACTACCCTCCTAAAATAATAATAGATTACAAGTCAAAGAGGGCTTTCAAGGTAGGGAAATACTCCTTGGGATGATGAAAGAATGACATATGTTGTCATTAAAGTTAGGGCATACCTTCAAAACCTTCTTCAAGTTGGGCACTTCAAATGTGTCTAGGTTTTGCGGCAAATTTGAAATCACCGCAATGTAATGTCCCCATTTTGGGACATTATAACATTAAAACATTTCAGAGTGTTATGCCTGCCCGAGTAGCCAGATAGGGGTGACAGAGAGTTCGGGAGATATTGAGGGGTTTATTTGGGCCCGACTTGTATCGTTCATCATCAGGATCCATTCCGCACAGT
>JASDQU010738428.1:211746-229020 GCA_032191745.1 Picea mariana | reverse complement strand
TTTTGTGGATTTTTTACTATTATTTTAATGCATTATGTTACATAGACACCTCTCCCATACTGGAATGTAGATCCCTTTTGACGCAATTATGTAACAATATATATATATATATTTAATATATTAATAAAAATTATACATATTTACTCAATTTTTAAATAAATGTGTTTCAATATAATTCTTTTTATCATAAACTTAAGTAAAATCCAATAAATATTTTATAAATTAAAATTTATCAAATGTTACTTATCATGGCTTCTTCCAATTTTAAATTTAAAAAATTAATAATAAAATTGTATTCTACATTCATAATTGATAATAAATAAAAAAATCCCTGATAAAAAAGCCTAATTTTATTTCATATGAACGACAATTACATTTTGTAGATGCATATTGGAATGCATTGCTTGAAAAAAGAACCATATCCCAACCATGGTGACTGTAAAGCAGCAATATCCAAATAGATGCCAGAAGATCACCGAGTTGAAACCAAATCATGTGGAGTGCCAAGAACCCATCGAGCAACAAAATATAAGTGCCTGAAAATTCAGTCTATTGTGCCAGGAAAGCATGATCAATAAAGGGTGAATGGTAATATTCATAAAGAGTGCCATTGTTCTCTTCAAAAATCATCCACTTCCCATGCTCCATCTGAAACTCCTCCTTGGATAAGAGATCGACCATCATATTCCTTTCCCTGTAAACGTGATATATATCAAAGGAATCAAAAGAAGTCACAAGCCTTTGAAATTATTCAAGAAGGAGAATCAAAAGAATATTGCGACATTGATTTATATTTTAGATCCAATTAACAACCATTTGAGAGTCATCGAACACCTGAATAAAATTTACATTTTTTCAATTGCAAAAAGGAGTAGCTTAATAGACATTAGTTCAACATAGTTGTTTTTTCTAGCCCCTACTCCCATTTTAATTTTGAAGTTAAATCAATCTAATAGGTGCAAGATAGCCCCCCCTCCACATCGAAGACCCCTATTTTGTGAGGCCCTGTCAAAAAAATCCCAAGGCTGATGACGGTCTATTCTTTCTGGATGAACTGTCCTTCGAGTACCTTATCTTTTATTTGAGGAAAATGAGAGGGGATACTTAGACATTCTGAATCAACAATTTCAAATGGAATCCCTTCTCTTTTAAAAATTATTGAGTTTCTATCCAACCAGGTGCCCTAGTAGACCAGAGGTAGTAAATCTTTGATGTTTGAGAAGGAGACATCAGAGACCCAATATTTCCAAGATTCTTCCATTGATTGGCCTTGCCAGAGGAGAATTTGACCCCGAACTCTGGATATTCCTATCCATACTATCTCGATGAAGGAACAATGAAGAAAAAGGTGTTCCTAGGATTCCTCATCTGACAGGCAGAGAGCGCACCACCCTGGTCCAACAATTTTGTGTTTTTTCATTAATTCCCAGGTTGGAACTTTTTTGACTAAGAGGTTGTTGGAATATTTACAGATAGAAGACAGAGTATGCATGGTATGCGTGTTTGTCATTGATGGTAGGATCAGCGTGACGATCAACACGATCAACAATGCAGTAATGGCAAGATCAGCTAAGAAGAGCAACAATGATCGTTGGATCTCATTCAGAATCCCCGATGACCGTCAGATCTGAACCCAGATAGGAGGAGCGCACAATAGATCTCAGGCGTCAAATCTGGGCCTGAAGACCGACCTTCATTGGATCCATAAGAAGGAGCACGACCTCTACGTGCAAGATGAAATGGGCCTACAAAATCCTGAAAACAGGAGGACCGTCCATCTTCAAGGACACATGGCAAGCGATCAAAATTTCGCTGACTTGGACATTGGAGGAGTCAACGGAGCAAGGTGTGGGAAATCCGATATGCAATATCTCGAAATGATCCGGGCCGTTAGATTAAGGATTGATCTGGACCATTGGATCGAGGTATGATGTGGACCGTTGGATGCATAGGACACATGGTGAGCGATTGGATTTTCGCTGACTGTAAGTCAAAGGAAGGAAGTTCTCTAACCTTCCGACTCGCGATATGAGAAAATGACTTTTGGTATAGGGTGTGGTCACTGCCAGTGGTCATGTGAGAGGGAGGAGCTAGCACCAAGCTAATCTCCTTTTCGGAGATCACAACATGAATATTTGAGACTCTTCACCTCAGGATTGCTGAAATGCGAATTGCGAAAACACCTTTTGGTATAGGGTGTGGTCACCGCCAGTGGTCATGTGAGAGGGAGGAGCTAGCACCAAGCTAAACTCCTTTTCAGCGATCGCAACATGAAGAGTTGAGACTCTTCACCACAGAATTGCCGAAATGCGAAAGGCATTTTGATTAGGCCTGTGTTCACAGCTAGTGGGCATATGGAGTAAGCGCGAGACCATCATTTGTAATCCAATGGTGAAGGTTAATCAGGAATATGATCGAAGGGTTATTGTTTCTCTTCAATATTAACTCATCAGTTATGATTCAGTTGGTTGAACTGAATCATGATTCATGGAAGGTTGGTGATTCAGTTGCTGAGAAGTTTTTTCCATGGTAGATTAGAGCTGTAACTGCAGAATTTTTGAGTGTATAAAACATAAATGAAGTGACTGGGCATGGTTGGTTGTTCTGAGTGAAAAATGTTGAACTGGGAAAAAGGAAAAACCACAGTATACATAGCGTGAGATCAAACTCAGAAAGGTGAAAGCAGAAGCTGAATAGAACAAAAAAAGGTGAAGAGAACAAAATGTGCAGATATCAAAGGTCATGAGAAGAAAAAAGAAAGACTATATAGAGAGAGACAACAAGTCAAGTGAAGTATGAACAGAGCAGAAGAATACTGAAGCAGAGAAGATTTGCGGAACAGAGAAGAAGTGGTAAGAATTGATATATCTGTGTTGTTGCTTATTCAATCATATATTCATAATCATGGAGGTAGGGTGGTTCTAGGGTGGACTATGGTCCTCTGATATTCAATTTGGTGCTTGAATATTGGAAGTTGTATCTTCCATCTAGTTGTGGCTAGAAAAACAGGGTGGCAGGGTGGTGCTTGGGAAAACAAAGAGTTTTCTGTATACAAGTTGGTGCTTGTATAAATCCAGTTGGTGTTGGAACATTTAGGGAGTTGGTGCTTCCTTCTAGTGTGTGCTAGAGAAACCAGAGATTTGGTTCTCTCAAACAAGTCGGTGCTTGTAAAACAAAGGTAGTAGCCTCACATTGAGTTGGTGCTCAATTATAGATGATGTACAGAACCGAAAATACTGCCTATCATTTTGAAGAAGAAGAGGTTTTCTCCCTTTATGGGTTTCCTCATGAAAATATGTCTTTGTGTATATCTTATGTGTGACTGATGCTTATTATTTATGTTGTCCTTATGTTGTATAATATTGATAATCACCTGGAGAAAGATTAAAAATGGTTTAATGGACTTAATATTGTTTAAGAACAGTAAGAACTGATTGACCCCCCCTCTGAGTTGTCTTCATAATTTCAACAATTGGTATCAGAGCAAGGTTCCTTTTATTTAAAGGTATATTTGTAATATTAAACATGATAAGTCATGAAGGGACTTTAGCCACTAAGCCCCCTCTATTTGATGGAACAAATTTTTCCTTTTGGAAGATTAGAATGAGAACATACTTAATGGCCTTAGGTGTTGATGTTTGGGATGTAGTAGAGACTGGATATATAAAGCCTGTTGTGCTAGCTTCCAAGGATGATAAGTTAGAGTTTAGTTTTAATGATAAGGGAATGAATGCTATCTTAAATGGACTTGTTGAAGCTGAGTTTGTAAAGGTGATGCATCTTGAAACTGCCAAAGAAATCAGGGATAAAATTTTTAGCAATTATGAAGGAAATGAGAAAGTAAAAGATGCCAAACTTCAAACATATAGATTGAAATTTGAACAACTAAAGATGAATGAATATGAAACAATTAGCAAGTATTTTTTAAGAGTTGAAGAACTTGTAAATGCCATGAAGGGTCTTGGTGAGAAGATTGAAGAATCATTTCTAGTTCAGAAGATTTTAAGATCTCTGCTTGATAAATTTAATCCAAAAGTCTCTGCAATAGACAAACTAAGTGATCTTAAAACTCTGTCCATTGATCAACTCCTAGGAACTCTAACTGCATATGAAATGAGAATTAGCAAAGATAAATCCATTACTAGAGAAGCATCTTTTAAAGCAGGCAACAATACTGATTCAAAATTAGATGATATTGAGGCAAAATTTGTGAGAAGGTTAAAGAAAGGATCAGGAAAATATCAAGGCAAGCTCCCCTTCAAATGTTTTAACTGTGTAAAGATAGTTCATTTTGCATCTAAGTGTCCTCACCAAAAAAAGGACCAAAACTCTGATGATGAAAAGAAATACAAATTTAAGAAATATAGTAAAAAGAAAAGTTTGTGTGCAAACAATGATGACTCCTCAGAAGACATAGATAATGATTCTTCCTGTGAAGACAAAGTGAATGATTTTATGCTTATGGGTATAGGAGATCTTGATGATAAACATTCAGTAGGTGAAATGGATGACGAAGAAGTTGTGGTGGATATGGAAGGTGAATTGATCAGTGCTTTGGAAGAAATTGACAGACTCAGACGTAAGAAGAGAAAACAAAAACAATTGTTGATGTAGTTTAAAATGAATGATAAAAAATCAGATGAATACTTTTCTCTACTAAGAGTGGAGTTAGAAGAGGAAAAGAAAATAGAAGACATTCTGAAACAACAGTTATCAGAAGAAAAAGCGAGATGTGAAGCCTTAGAAGAAGAGATAGTAAAAACCAGAAAAGAAATGGAGAAGTTTAAGGCATTATATCACCAAAATCTGTCAGGTAATAAAGCCTAAGAATAATTAACTTCCATTCTAAATCAACAAAGGAATCCAAAGTTGAAAGCTGGCTTGGGCTATGAATAAGGATCAAGTAGTGATCATCCAAGTAATACAGAACCCATCAAGTTTTTCAAATCTACAATCATTGACAACAACCACTCTGAAGAAACAAAGAAAGAAAATCAGCCACCAAGAAGGAATGAAAGAAAAAGTACCAGAGCTGAATCTGTATATCAAAGAAATAACAAAAACATGTCTTCTGATCAAAGAAATAATCAGCATGGAAGAAATCGACTACAACCTTTTTTCAGGTACAAAGGTTTTTTCTATGGTTATTGTTTTTTCTTTTTCTAACTTTGGTCACAAAGATGTAAACTGTTCTTTAAGATCTAGATATGTGAAATCAAGATACTCAAGGAATAATTATCTACCACAACAAAGATTGAGACAACCAAGAAACAAATGACCACAGACTATAAATCATGTGATGGATGGGGGAAGGACGCAGGTGAAACATAACAACAGTTATGAGCATAAAAACCGTTATGATCTATTATTTAGTGAACCAGAATGTTACATCTGTCATAACTATGGACATAAAGTTGCAGATTGTTGCTTAAGGAATTTTAAGCCAGAATCGAATCCCACTGCTGAAAATTTCAAGATTTGGAAGGATAAAGAAGATGACAAGTGTAGACTAGTGTTATCAGCCCAAAGACAAAAGAATTCCTGGTATATTGACAGTGGATGTTCCAAACATATGACTGGAGACAAAAGTAAGTTTCTAACTCTAAGTGAAAGCAAATCAGGGAATGTAACTTTTGGAAATGATGCACCAGGAAAAATAAAAGGTAAAGGAATGGTAAATTTGAGTAATGGAAAAGGGAAATATTAAGATGTGTTGTTTGTAGAAGGTCTGAAACATAATCTACTTAGTGCAATTCAAGTCTGTGACCAAGGATGTGAAGTCGTCTTTACTTCTAAAGATTGTAAAATAAAGTCTGTGAATTCAGGACAGTTGGTTGCAAAAGGGATAAGAACAGAAAACAATGTCTATGTGTTAAAAGAAGAAAAAGAAGAATTCCACTTAAGAAAATATGATGAAAGTTGGCTATGGAATAGGAGACTTGGAAACTTAAATTTTGATCATATAATCAAGCTAAAAAACAGTGGGGCAGTAAAGGATCTTCCAAAGATATCAAATCCATATGATTCTTTTTATAAACCATGCCAGATAGGAAAGCTTACTCGGATACAATTCAAATCTAAAAACTTTCCTTCAACAGAAAAACCTCTCCAGTTAGTACATATGGGCTTATGTGGACCATCAAGAAAAGAAGGTACATGAAAAGAAAACTATTTTATATTGATTATTGATGATTATTCTAGATTAACATGGGTTGCCTTTTTGAAAGAAAAATATGAAGCATTTGAAAAATTCAAAGTGTTTAATGCTCTAACTGACAATCAAATAGGAAAAAGATTGAAGGCAGTAAGGTCTGATAGAGGAGGAGAATTTAACTCATGGAACTTAAAAGAGTTATGTGATAAAGATGGGATCAAAAGAGAGTACACAATCCCAAGGACTCCACAACAAAATGGAGTTGTTGAGAGGCAGAATAGATCAGTACAACAAATGGCAAGATCAATGATGAATGAAAGGAATATATCTCAGACATATTGGGTGGAAGCAATCCATACAACTGTTCATATTCTTAACAAAGCTCATCTCAGGCCACACAATGACAAGACTCCTTATGAACTATGGTTTGGAAGACCTGCTTCAATCAAGCATTTTAATGTCTTTGGGAGTAAATGTTATATCAAGAATAATGATGAAAATATTGGAAAATATGATGACAGGGCTGATGAAGGTATATTCTTAGGTTATGCTACAAATAGTAAAGGTTACAGATGCTACAATAAGAGGCTACATAAATTGGTTGATTATATCGACATAAAAATTGATGAAGAAATCCCAGTACAAAATGTAAGCAGTGTTGAACTAAGCACAAAAGATATAATTGAAAATGAAGATGAACATGTCCAAGGATCATAAAGAGAAGAATCTGAATCAGATGAAGATACTAATACTCCAACTGACACAAATCAACAGAAAGAAGAAAATCACCTTTCACAATTGTTAGAAAGAATCATCGTGAAAATCAGATAATTGGAGATATAAATAAAGGAGTTCATACAAGAAGGAAATTGATTAAAGACTCAGAACAATCACATGTTGCCTTTTTATCTATGACTGAACCTAAATTTTTTGATGAAGCCAACCAGCATGATGATTGGATTAGAGCTATGAATGAAGAGCTTGATCAGATTGAGAAGAACAACACTTGGGAGCTTGTTCCTAGACCCGAAGACAAGAATGTAATAGGTTCCAANATGGGTGTTCAAAAATAAAATGAATGAAAAAGGACAAGTTGTTAGAAATAAAGCCAGATTGGTCTGTAAAAGGTATGCACAAGTTGAAGGTCAGGATTTTGATGAAACTTTTGCACCAGTGGCAAGATTGGAAGCCATCAGAATGTTTCTTGCATATTCATGTCATAAGAACTTTAAAGTGTATCAGATGGATGTTAAGTCAACATTTCTTAATGGAGATCTAGAGGAACAAGTATATATGGAGCAACCTAAAGGATTCTCATTGACATATAATCCTGATTATGTCTACAAATTGAAGAAGGATTTATATGGACCGAAACAAGCACCACGAGCTTGGTATTATAGACTGGACAAATTTTTACAAGACAAAGTGATCAAGAAAGGTATTGTTGATAGCAATCTATATATTAAATCCAAAGGTGATGATTTACTAGTTGTTTTGATTTATGTAGATGACATTTTTTTTTGATGTACTAATGACTCTTCTGTCGAGTGGTTTGCTAACTCTATGCAAACAGAGTTTGAGATGTCCATGATAGGAGAATTGTCATATTTTCTTGGTTTACAAGTAAAACAGAGTTTTGCAGGAATATTTATCTCTCAAAAAAAATATTTGAAAGAGATGTTGAAGAATTTTTAGATGGAAGATTCTTCTCCTGTTAGTACACCTATGGTGGTTGGTTGAAAGCTCAGTAAATATGATATTTCACCTGATGTTGATCAAAGAACATATCGATCAATGATAGGAAATCTTCTGTACATCACAACATCTCGTCCTGATATAATACAAGCTATTGGAATGGTAGGTCATTATCAATCATCTCCTAAACAAAGTCATTTAGTAGCTGTCAAAAGGATATTCAAATACTTGAAAGGCACAATGAATTATTGTCCGTGGTATCCCAGAAATCAGAACTTTCAATTAACTTTCTATTCAGATTCTGATTGGGCAAACTGTGTTGATGAGAGAAAGAGTACCAGTGGAGGAGCATTCTTCTTGGGTGACTCATTAGTAGCATGGCTTAGTAAGAAGAAGGGATCTATTTCCTTATCAACTACAGAGGCAGAGTACATTGCTGCTGCTACTTACCGCACACAAATTTTATGGATGATACAAACTCTTGCAGATTTGAAGGTCACTTATACTGATCCTATTCCACTTCACTGTGATAACACTAGTGCCATAAGTCTATCCAAGAATCCTGTACTTCATTCAAAGTCTAAGCACATACCAATAAAGTACCATTTTTTCAAAGAACAGGTTACAAACAAGATTGTTCAAGTGAATTATATTCCTTCCACAGAACAAATAGCTAATATATTTACTAAAACATTAGCAATGGCACCTTTTGGATATCTTCGCTAGAAGTTGGGCATGACCTCACTATCAAATTAAGAGGGTCTATCCTGTCAGGGGGAGTTTGTGTTGGTTGACTATATGATAACTCTAAAGAATACTGCAACAAATAAGGGGGAGTATATGCCCGTCGCATATCTGATATCTTCGAAATATACTGCAACAACTCAGGGGGAGCGTGTTTTTTCTTTGACATTGATGTCAAAGGGGGAGAAGAAGTCTGGTTGGATGCCATTGGATGTGTGCAGTATTTCCATCAATGCCAAAGGGGGAGATTGTTGGCATATTTACAGACAAAACACAAAGTATGCGTGGTATGCGTGTTTTTCATTGATGGCAGGATCAACATGACTATCAACATGATCAACATCGCAACAATGGCAAGATCAACTGAGAAGAGCAACATTGATCATTGGATCTCATTCAGATTCCTCGATCACCGTCAGATCTGAACCCAGATAGGAGGAGCGTGCAACAGATCTCAGGCATCATAGCTGGGCCTGAAGACCGACCTTAATTGGATCCATAAGAAGGAGCACGATCTCTATGTGCAAGATGAAATGGCCCTAGAAAATCCCGAAAGCAGGAGGACCGTCCATATTCAAGGACACGTGGTGAGCGATTAGAATTTTGCTGACCTGCACATTGGAGGAGTCAACGGAGCAAGGTGTGGGAACTCTGATATGCAATATCTCGAAATGATCTGGGTCGTCAGATTAAGGATTGATCTGGACCATTGGATCAAGGTATGATGTGGACTGTTGGATGCAAAGGACACATAGCGAGCGATTGGATTTTCGCTGACTGAAATTCAAAGGAAGGAAGTTCTCTAACCTTCTAACTCGCAATATGTGAAAACGCCTTTTGGTATAGGGTGTGGTCACCGCCAGTGGTCATGTGAGAGGGAGGAGCTAACACCAAACTAAGCTCCTTTTCAGAGATCACAACATGAAGAGTCGATACTTTTTACCTCAGAATTGTCGAAATGCAAATTGCGAAAATGCCTTTTGGTATAGGGTGTGGTCACCGCCAGTGGTCATGTGAGAGGGAGGAGCTAGCACCAAGCAAAGCTCCTTTTCGACGATTGCAACATGAAGAGTCGAGACTCTTCACCACAGAATTTCTGAAATACGAAATGCAAAAGGAATTTTGAATAGGCCCATGGTCACAACCAGTGGGCCTATGGAGTAAGTGCGAGACCCATCATTTGTAATCCAACGATGAAGGTTAATCAGGAATATGATCAAAGGGTTATTGTTTTTCTTCAAGATTAACTGATCAATTACGATTCAGTTGGCTGAAGTGAATCATGATTCATGGACGATTGGCGATTTAGTTGCTGAGACGGTTTTTCCATGGTAGATTCGAGTTGTAACTACAGAGTTTTTGAGTGTATAAAACATACATGAAGTGACTGGGCATGGTTGGATGTTCTGAGTGAAAAATGTTGAACTGGGAAAAAGGAAAAACCAAAGTATACATAGCGTGAGATCAAACTTAGAAAGGTGAAAACAAAAGCTGAACAGAACAGAAAAAGGTGAAGAGAACAAAATGTGCAGATATCAAAGAGCATGAGAAGAACAAAGAAAGACCATATAGAGGAGACAACAAGTCAAGTCAAGTATGAACAGAGAAGAAGAATAGTGAAGTAGAGAAGATTTGCGGAACAGAGAAGAAGTGGTAAGAATTGATATATCTGTGTTGTTTCTTATTCAATCATATATTCATAATCAGGGAGGTAGGGTGGTGCTAGGGAGGACTGTGGTCTTCTAATATTCAAGTTGGTTCTTGAATACTGGAAGTTGTATCTTCCATCTAGTTGTGGCTAGAAAAACAGGGTGGTAGGGTGGTGCTTGGGAAAACAAAGAGTTTTTTGTATACAAGTTGGTGCTTGTATAAATCCAGTTGGTGCTGGAACATTTTGGGAGTTGGTGCTTCCTTCTAGTGGGTGCTAGAGAAACCAGAGAGTTGGTGCTCTCAAACAAGTAAGTGCTTGTAAAACATAGGTAGTAGCCTCACATTGAGTTGGTGCTCAATTATAGATGATGTACATAACCTAAAAGACTTCCTATCATAGATTTTCTCCCTTTATGGGTTTCCTCATGAAAATATGTCTCTGTGTATATCTTATGTGTGACTGATGCTTATTATTTATGTTGTCCTTATGTTGTATAATATTGATAATCACTTGGAGAAAGATTAAAAATGGTTTAATGGACTTAATATTGTTTAAGCACAGTAACAACTAATTCACTCCCCCTCTCAGTTGTCTTAGTAATTTCAACAAAGGCACCATAGGAAGATTTTTTATTTGAGAGGGAAATTTAACTTCCACAACCCCTTCCACCGCCATTCCAGATATCTTAGCTAGAGATACATATTGAGATGAATATACCCCACCTTTGGTGAATATATCCCAAAAGGATCTGTAGCCCATACCAACTCATCTTCTAGGTCCTTCAACCGAATGTGAGCAAGCTTGAGGGCCCTAATATAGGAATCCAAAAAGGCTTCAAAGCCATCATCCAAACCAATCTCACGATGAGATTTCCATTCCTGGGTGTAAATTGAGGTGTTAACCAGATCCACAACTTGGCTAAGATATAAAATGCCTTGTTGTTGGAGACTCAGCACCAAATTGTCTGGAAATAGATGAGAGCCCAAGCTACCTAGCCATGGGTCCCTTCCCACCCTGACATTATTTCCTTTTCCAATATTCCATTCCAAACTATCTCCAATCACATCGAAGGAGAGAACCATTGCCTTCCAGATAATAGATGCTACATGGTGACTTTTCATGGGCCTTATAATCCATTCATATAAATAGTTCGACTGAATATATGTATGGGTCACTACCTTGGTCCAAATATTTTCAGTGGAGATTAGCCTCCAAAATGATTTTGTTTGAAAACAGGAAAATATCCTTTAGGCCTCATCCTCCCAGAGATTTTGGGAGAGCTAGGGAGGACCATTTCACCCATGGGATAATGAATTTTTCTTGATTCCCTGCCCACTATAATTTTGAGCATAATTTCCTTATTCTTTCTAGGGTCCCTTTATAAATCCAAGCTAAGGACATCCAATAGACTGGAATGGCCTCTAGAACATATTTGACTAAGACCAATCTACCTACCTGGGAGAGTCATTTGTGGCTCCATATATTTAGCCTTTTTTCTAGTTTGGCCATCATCCAGAGCTAGTCTGATTTCCTATAGTTGTTTGGTTTAGGATGAAAACCAAGATACTCTGATCCAGCATTGAACTCCTTCATATCAAAGGGAAATAAGGATCTATATAGGCCAATCTCCTCCTCTTCCAAATTTTGGAATAACAATGAGGATTTTCTGTCATTTATCATCATCCCGGTGGCCTTCCTAAGAAGGTAAAGGATTTCACGAAGTTTCTTTGCATCCCCTCGCAAACCATTACATAAATCAAAAAATCGTCCACAAACAACAAGTGGGTGATACAAAGGGTGGGGGAGATGCAAATCCCACCAATTTCATTGCTTCTTTTTGCTACTTCCAGTGCCCTACTGAGACCCTCTGCTACCAAAAGGAAGAGGAGAGAAGATAAAGGGCATTCTTGTCGAATACCTCTCTCGGATTTAAATAAGGGGGATGTAGACCCATTTATCAAGACAACAAAAGAGGTAGTTGTAATGCAACTCATCACCCATATGATAAAATGGATTTTAAAACTAAGGTGTGTTAGAAGAAGCCTGATGTAGAGCCAATTTAAATGGTCATAAGCTTTGGAAATATCAATTTTTAGAATAGATTCTTCTTTTTTATAGTATGGATTCCTTAAGCCACTCCAATCGCTTCATGGATCTGTCTATCATCAAAAAAACCAAACTATTTATTAGAGATGGAGATAGAGAGGAATTTTTTTATTCTTCTTGCATTCACTTTTGCAATCATTTTATAAACACATTTGCATAATGATATGGGCCTGAATTCATCCAAACTCTGCGGTTTGTCAGACTTTGGAATTAGGGATAAGAAGGTTGAGATTAACAGGGCGTGCACGTGACCCTCTCTGTGTGATTCTTCGACAACCATCAAAATATCCTTTCCAATTAAGTCGTGGAAGTCCAGGAAAAACTCAATAGAGCAATCATCTTGGCCTAGGATTTTGCTTTTCTGAAAGCTAAGGAGTACTACCTTAAGCTCATCTTCTGAGACCTCCTCCATCAAAGATTTGTTGCCTTCCTCATCTATAAACCTATGAAAATAGTTAGCAATTTGGAGAATCATTCATAATTGATAATTATATATAAATCTATATATTTAATATATTAACAAAAGTTATAATCTATATTTACTTAAAATTTTAAATAAATTTATTTTAATGTATAACTCTTTTAATCATAAACTTAAATAAAATCCAATATATATTAAAACTTAAAATTAATCGCATCTCATATCTTTAACCCTTCTTCCATAATCGATAACTCTCTTATTCACAAAAATCCAGTATCACGCTTGTATTCTTCCAATTTTACATTTTAAAAAAAATAAAAAATCCAGTATCACGCTTGTATTCTTCCAATTTTACGTTTATATATATATATATATAATATTTTTAATTTTAATTCAGTTTTATTTAAATAATGTGGATTCACTCATGAAAAAGAGACAAGTATTTATTATTTCTATATATATATATATATATATATATATATATATATATTTGTAAATAAAGTGAGATTCTTATATTAATTTCTGCTAATGTCTATACAATGCGATCTCTTAGCCACCTGTTATGCTATAAAAATGAAACCATAACAAGTGGCTTCATAAAAAAACTTAGAGTTTGAAGTGTCACAACTTAAACTAGAAAGTATGAACAAAATAATAATAAAAAACTGGTCGCCATGACCATCTAGCTTGTGTCGAGAGGCAGGGATTCTGCCCATCTTTGGAGAGTTGACAAAACCAGAAGGAGAGCAAACAAAAAACCTGGAGATGCTATTCTCTGTACGAGCTTGGGATGCCATGGATGTTGAAGGCAGGGACAAACTTCTGGACGCATGTTAGGCAACTATTCCAAGATGGGGAATTCGCCAACGCATAGAACATGATATCCATTCTTTGGTCGAGGATGCACTAAATGTGCAACGGGTCATCCTTCTTTTGCCGAATTTCGAAAATGAGTTGGAGGTGCTCATCCGAGAGTTGGTTTGGGGAGAGCAGAGGTGTCTCTGCCTTCATTTTCTTGCCAACACTCGTCTTATGGTCCTCCACCTGCCTTCTTGGGGGAATTTATTCCTCCACAATGCAACTTCCTGTGCCAAACACCTGATCCTGTGGGTGGATTTTTTTTCGGGGGGGTAAGAGAGAATAATTGAGCAAAGGAGTGCTCTCTTTCATAGGTGGCATCTCCTCTCCAACTGGGTGGATACCAGGGATCACAGGGGGAATGTGAGGAGGTGATGATGGAAGTTGATGCAGTCGCTGGCTATATTCCTGGGGCTGGAGGTGCGAATTGCGATGAGAGCTAACTAGGAGGGGGTGAGTTTGCTATGCCTGGAGAGGGTGATGTAATACAACAATGCTCTTCTAGAATCCCCCCTCTCTCTTGGCATGGTGGAGGGATTGTGGAGGCCATCCTACAGTGGAGTGAGGGAGAAGGGTGGAGGGACTGGTGGGGAAATATTGCAATGGGAAATCCCGAGAGAGATGAGGAGCAAGAGCAATTGCAGAGTGAAAATGAGGGAATTCGCCAAGGCATTTTCCTTCATAGTGCAGCCTGAGTGGACAAGGGGGCTTGCCATGAAAGCCAAGGTGACGAATTCCCTAGGCCTGGTGCCTAGCACAGTGCGCCCTGTCTGACTCACGTGGGAGGCCATTAAACCTGCTAAGTTGTCTAGGCGCACTACCCTAACTCTCCTCTGAGTGCGGGTCATTCTGAAATAATGGATGAGAAGCTAACGACAGGGGTTATTAACTCCCATTGCTGCCCCATTGGATTTTTCCTCTGACTCAGTCCACTTGTAACCCCATCCGGGGTTATTTCTATATTTCTTAGAAGTGATTATTCTTTCTAATTAAATTTAAACTATCTAAGAATTTTAAAATAAATATAATTTAAAATGAAATATAAAATTATAGTTTAATATAATGTATAATTTATGATGATTAATATTTGTATTTAAATAAATAATAATGATATACAATTATATAAATTAAAGTGATTTTATTAATTAATTTTAATATATTAAAAATAATTTATTATTGATGGTATAAATTATTATGTTTATTTTAGCTTCAAATCTATTAAATATTAATAATTAAAAAAAAAATTAGATATAAATATTTTGGTATTTAAAATGGATATATGTTGTTTTGTATATATTTAGTATTTTGTATGAGATTAAGGTTAAATGTTACTTGAAGAGGTCTTGAGATTTTATCAATAGAGAGTAGCCCAATAACCTTAAGTATTGTAAGCTTTTTCTACTTTATAATGCATATATATAGAAAATCAAATATTTCTTTAATTCTTTTTTACATTAAGTATTTTTAGTTTTATTTATATTTATAAGAATTGTATACTTATCTCATATTAATTTATAAAGTGCATTTTTTTATTTCTATCCAAAAGGTGAATACATTTTTATTAAACTTATAATTCAAAAGTAGAAAATGACAAATATTTTATGAGTTGTTATTATAAATGTTTTTCAAATGTGTAAATTTATTGTAATAACAAAGCACTTTAATTCTTTTTTACATTAAGTATTTTTAGTTTTATTTATATTTATAAGAATTGTATACTTATCTCATATTAATTTATAAAGTGCATTTTTTTATTTCTATCCAAAAGGTGAATACATTTTTATTAAACTTATAATTCAAAAGTAGAAAATGACAAATATTTTATGAGTTGTTATTATAAATGTTTTTCAAATGTGTAAATTTATTGTAATAACAAAGCACCTTATAAATTATGAAAAAAATCATGAAAGAAATCATTTTTGATAAGTTATTGCAATAAGGGGTGTTTATTATACGAAATTTACGAAGGATTTGTACACCTAACCTTAATATCTTGAAATGCACTATGTGATGGATAAGACAACCCATAAGAGACAAAATGATGCAACAACTTTTACAACACATTTAAGTTCAAAAGCACATTAGAGGAGAGTTGCAAAGTGAGAGTAGTGCAACACATAAAAGAATGATAAGGCATAAAAGAAAAGATTCCATGATAACTTGATGAATAATTTATGAAAAATAAAGTGCATGATGTTAAGTTCAATAACATGGTAGAGATATGTCATAAAAGAAACATGAAAAAAGAACCATATAGGATGAGGATGCATGTGAGAAGGAATGTGAATGTAAAGATAGAGAATAATAGATATTGGATATGTTAGGTGTAATTCAAATGTATAATAATAAACATGTATGGTGAGCACATTGAATGCTTATGATAGTGTGAGGAAGACTCTAAGGAAAGATGACAAATGAAATTAGGTTAATATGGAAAATGTATAGAGAAGATAGAGTTAGATGAAAGAGATGGTGAGCATGATGAGTACATATGTCAAAGTGACATATGCGAAATGTGAAGCATCAAGTGTAAGAGAAATGAACATTGTTATGACAATTAGAATGCATATTGAGAAGACACAGCGTTGAAGGACCATCAATGTGGTTACTCACATGAGGATGACAAAGATACAAAAAGGAAGATGAAGAGGAAAGTGAAAGAAAGAATAAATAAGATGTCACCAAAGCGGATTATGGCTTGCTTAGCAAAGATGTCTTAGTCCCTTGTGGGATTTGATGGAGTGTATATCAGTTCATCATGATTGCACAAAGTGAACCATTCTTATTATAATATGTGGACATATAAAGTGGAAAGTGAAAAATAACATATCGTTGAAGGGTGGGTGCAAGCTAATGATGATCTCTCATGACACGTTAGTGGCAATGAAAACATGGAGAAAAACAATATGTTAATTTGGAGGGATTATTAAAGGCACTTTTAAAATTAATTTGAATATGGTGTAAAAATATGAAATGTAGGAAATTGAATTATCTTTCTGAATATATAACTTTTATTTATATAATTTGTGCATAACTATGTGAAATTTGAGTTTTTCTAACAATAGTATGTTATTTTTCAAGAAAAATATAATGAATATGTTTCTATTAACAATGGAATTTCCTTTAAAAATTGTAGAATTGTAGAGGACCCATTATTCCAACACATGGTATTTTTTCAAAATTTATAATATTAATTTTATATTTTTTTAAATTATGAAAGTCACTATATCCTTGACATTACAATGCCTTGTGTTAGTGCATGCTATGAGGATCTTGACATTAACGAACACATATTTTTTTTTAGATTGTAGATTTTGGTGTCTTCTAGTGTGGTGTATAAATTATTTGTAAAAACAATAAGCGAATAAAACGTTATAGCAGAAATAAAAGAGGTATGTATTTTAGGATTGTGATATATGTCAAGACAAAAATAGATTAAAATTATTAAACGATATTTAATGTTTTTTTTTATATATTTGGAGTTTGCGTAGTCGACTCTATATGTGTCTGTAGTTTCATTAACAATGGATTTGTGTAGCTTATAGAAAAATAACATAAAAAATGGAGATATTGAGAGGTATTCATAAAATTGGAGGTTTTAATATATTTACAAACCAAACCACTAGGTTTTCCATCCCAAACCTA
>JASDQU010738428.1:195174-211696 GCA_032191745.1 Picea mariana | reverse complement strand
TTAAGTTCAATAACATGGTAGAGATATGTCATAAAAGAAACATGAAAAAAGAACCATATAGGATGAGGATGCATGTGAGAAGGAATGTGAATGTAAAGATAGAGCATAATAGATATTGGATATGTCAGGTGTAATTCAAATGTATAATAATAAACATGTATGGTGAGCACGTTGAATGCTTATTATAGTGTGAGGAAGACTCTAAGGAAAGATAACAAATGAAATTAGGTTAATATGGAAAATGTATATAGAAGATAGAGTTATATGAAAGAGATGGTGAGCATGATGAGTACATATTCCTAAGTGACATATGTGAAATGTGAAGCATCAAGTGTAAGAGAAATGAACATTGTTATGACAATTAGAATGCATATTGAGAAGACACAATGTTGAAGGACCATCAATGTGGTTATTCACATGAGGATGAGAAAGATACAAAAAGGAAGATGAAGAGGAAAGTGAAAGAAAGAATAATTAAGATGTCACCAAAGTGGATTATGGCTTTCTTAGCAAAGATGTCTTAGTTCCTTGTGGGATTTGATGGAGTGTATATCAGTTCATCATGATTGGACAAAGTGAACCATTATTATTATAATATGTGGACATATAAAGTGGAAAGAGAAAAATAACATATCGTTCAAGGGTGGGTGCAAGCTAATGATGATCTCTCATGACACATTAGTGGCAATGAAAACATGGAAAAACACAATATGTTAATTTGGAGGGATTGTTAAAGGTACTTTTAAAATTAATTTGAATATGGTGTAAAAATATGAAATGTAGGAAATTGAATTATCTTTCTGAATATATAACTTTTATTTATATAATTTGTGCATAACTATGTGAAATTTGAGTTTTTCTAACAATAGTATGTTATTTTTCAAGAAAAATATAATGAATATGTTTCTGTTAGTGTAGGCGTTAAGTACCTTAACAATGAAATTTCCTTTAAAAATTGTAGAATTGTAGAGGACCCATTGTTCCAACACATGGTATTTTTTCAAAATTTATAATATTAATTTTATATTTTTTTAAATTATGAAAGTCACTATATCCTTGAAATTACAATGCCTTGTGTTAGTGCATCTTGACATTACTGAACACATATTTTTTTTTTGATTGTAGATTTTGGTGTCTTCTAGTGTGGTGTATAACTTATTTTTAAAAACAATAAGCTAATAAAAAGTTATAGCAGAAATAAAAGAGGTATGTATTTTAGGATTGTGATATATGTCAAGACAAAAATAGATTAAAATTAGTAAACGATATTTAATGTTTTTTTATATATTTGGAGTTTGCATAGTCGACTCTATATGTGTCTGTAGTTTCATTGACAATGGATTTGTGTAGATTATAGAAAAATAACATAAAAAATGGAGATATTGAGAGGTATTCATAAAATTGGAGGTTTTAATATATTTACAAACCAAACCACTAGGTTTGTCATCCCAAACCTAAATCCAAGGTAACCAACTCAACAAACACATATGCTAGAGTTGTCACTCTGAAACAAAAAAAATTGAAATGAAAATAATGTGCACACTTTAGGAATATGCACGCATTCCTAAAGAACATGTGTTATTAGGAACATGAACACACACACGTTCCTACTAACAAAATCTCTCTCTCTCTCTCTCTCTCTCTCTCTTTCTCTCTCTCTAGGTTAGTCCCCCCTCTCTTGTTACCCATATATATATCACTCTCTCTCTCCTACCCTCTCTCCCTCTCCCTCTCTCTCTGCCCCCTCTTCCCCCTCTCTCCTTGTCTCCCTCTTCCCCATCTCTCCTTGTCTCCCTCTTCCCCCTCTATCTCCCCCCATCATTTCCCCTCTCTCTCTCTCTCTCTACCCCAATCACTCTCTCTATATTCTCTCCATATTCCTCCCTCTCCCACCCTCTAATTATCTCTATCTCCATTCCTCACTCCCACCCCTCTCTCTCTCCCCTCACCCCCCTCTCTCTCTCCCCCTCCTTCCCTCTCTCCTTGACTCTCTCTCTTTCTCTCTCACTTTCTCTTGACTTCCCTCTTCCCCCCCCTCTCTCTCTCCCCAATATATCTCTATTTATCCCCCCATCTCTCCCTCCCCCACCTTCTCTCTCTCTCCCACTTGCTCACTTTCTTTCTATCTCCTCCTCTCCCTCTCTCTCATTCCTTTTTCCGCTCTCTCCCTCTTTCCCTTTGTCTTTCCCCAACTCTTCCCCACCTCTCTCCCCCTCCTTCTCTTTATCTCTCTAACTCTACCTCCTTCTCTTTATCTCTCTAACTCTCCCACCCTCTCTTTCTCTCTCTCACACTCTCCCTTCCTCACACCCCTACTGCCAAACCCTCTCTCCCTCCATTTTTCCTTCTCTCTCTCTCTCTCTCTCACTCACACACACACACACACACATCCATACTCACTCACCCTCTCTCTCCCCCTCTCTACATACCTCCCTCTATATTCCCCTCTCTCTTAGACATCTCTCTCTCCCCTCTTACCATATCTACCTATTTCCCTCTATCTCTCCCCCACCCCCCCTCTCACCCTCCATCTATTTATCTCTCTCTCCCTCCTCCCCTCACCCCCCCCTTGTCACACTCTCTCTCTTGCCTTTCATCCTTCCTTCCCCATTCTATATTAACTCTCTATCTCTATCTCTCTATCAATCTCTCTCCTCCCTCTACCATCCTCTCTCTCCCTCCATCTATTTCTCTCCCTCCTCCCTCTCTCTCACCCCCCTCCCACTATCTCTCCTAACATCTCTCTCTCTCCCCCCTCTCCCTCTTCCCCTCTCTCCCTTCCACCTTACGTATCCCCATTTATCTCTCCCCATTTATATCTCTTCCCCTCCCTCCCTCTCTCTCTCTCTCTCCCTCTCTATCCAATTTTAATGACCCCCAACCCAACTAAGGTCCATTACTTGTGAAATTACATGTAAATACGGATTTTTATGCTAACAAATTTCCTATAGGTTACTAACTACAAATTAGACACAAATTTAACCATTATATGATACCATTAATTAAATGCATCTACAACGTGATAAAAAAAACATGAATATAGTTTCATAACTCAACACAACAACATATAAGTCCATTTTAAACATAGAGTGGATGGACAATGATTTAAGTCATAAATATAACACATAAAATAGATAAACCACTTATCTTTTAAAATATTTGTGCAAATAGATTCTTGGGACAGACATTCCACCCAACCATAGACTTGTTGTTACAAATATCAACATCAAGTCACGCTCAATCCAGGGCTAGAAATCCATAAAATGGGGTGGTCTCTCACTGTCCACTAACAACTCAGAAAATCCTACAACCCACTGGTATTCTCCTACAACTATCCCAATTTTACACAATTTCTCTTCCTCTAGACCCACCCAACCCAAGGAATATACCCCTTCACTTCTCTCATTCCATCGAGCATCCCATTCATTTATCAGGGTCTCTCTAGCATAGGTAACTGAGAATATTACTAATAGGAAACTCAAGGGAGCTCACTACAAGGAAAACTACCAGGAAAAATAGCAACAACCACTTGTCGTTATAGTGAAACTCACATAGGATTTCACTCTTTAGGATTGATAACCTAGATCTTTAGTATTGTTCTCCAAATACTCTATAGAATTCACCATCCATGGTTGCTCCAAATCCAAATCTCTTCTTCCTTGTTTTTTGCTTGTTGTTCATGCAAAACATTGATTGTCCAAAAACTCTTGTAATTGCCCATACATATTTTCTCTCTTTGGATTACTTACTTGACTTACACTCTTCCCCAAACTCATTGTACTAAACCCCCATGATTCCAATAACTATGGGATGTGAATTCTCACACCCACCCTCTTACATGCATTCAGTGATTGGGTTTGGGGACACTTAATCAAAAATTAAAAAGTTCATATACCAATAGTAATTTTAGAAAGTGGGTTGAATTAATAGACATGGATAATTACCCCTTGGAACCCTCTTATAAATTCTCTTAGACCCTCCCCTCTCTTGTGGATTAATCAAGCCTCAACTTTTTCCATGTCCCCTAGTAGCTAGCATCACATTTTATTGATTAAAATTCAGAAATACAATTCACACATACATCGCTTGGCCTTAGCCACACATTATATCTACATTAAGAATTAATTAAACTGGGGATTATAGTGGGGATGTTACATTCCCCCTCCCCTACAATTGTTTTCCTTCCTCGGTGCACACTATGTCGATATACATGCACAAATTTACATCATAAAACTAAGAAATAAAAATTATGCAATTTTACAACTCCAACAACAGTTCCAACCAAAATATCATGTTCCTCTCAGCCTGCTAACCCAAGGAATGTACCCCCTTCACTAATCTCAGTCTATTGGGCTATACCATTATTTTATTAGGGCTCCAACGTAGGCTGGATTGGACTCTGAGATGTTTTTCCAAAACTTTAGCTGCTCAAAATGGAGTCTTGCATTCTTATATTCTATTTTCTTCAAAATTTTCAAACATTTTTGAGTATTCCTCCCACATGTTTTCTTCAGGATCCAATGTGTCATCTTCATGACTATAGTAGGTCCATTAAAACTTTACCATTCCTATGGATTTGTTCCACTTGGATCAAGGTTCAATTAATTATGTGGCTAGGGTTAGGCACATATTTATTTAATAATGACACATGAAATATATTATTCACTCTCATGGATGCAGGAATGATAACATGTATGCAACTGGACCTATCTTTTCTAAGATCTCAAAAGGTCCACAATATCTTGTTGCCAACTTTGGGAAACTTGCTAATCTTAGTGAACCTCTCTTTTCTTTCACTTTAAAAAATACATGATCGCCCACTTTAAAATTCCTTAAAACTATGTTCTTTTTTGCATAACTTTTCTGCCTATCCTAGGAAGCCTTTAAATTCTACTTGATCTTTTTCATCTGCTCTTCCATTTCCTTCAATAATTCTAGCCCAATAACAACTCTATCTATTGGGTTATCCCAACTCACTAGTGTGTTACACTTTCTTCCATGCAATGCTTCAAATGGGTTCATTCCCAATGAGGCTTGATAGCCATTATTGTAAGAAAATTTCACTAAGTGGATATAATCCTCCCATTTGAGGGATGGTGCATCAAATACAATTTAAGCATGTCTTCAATTATTCTGTTATTCCTCTTTGTTTTCCCATATGACTCTGGGTGATACATTGTATTGAGATTTAGATTTGTCCCAAAGCCTTTGAAAAAACCTTTCCAAAAATTGGATGTAAAATTTAAATCTCTATTTAAAGCAATTTCCTTGGGCACCCCATGTATCCTGACAATTTCTTTCATGTAGATGTCTGCAATATTTGTTTCCTTGTGTGTTTTCTTCACATGAATAAAATGTGCATCCTGTGTTAATTTATCCACCACCACCATGATGGATTCATGTTGCTTCATTTTTATGGGCAACTTTGTAATAAAATAAACTATAACTACCTCCAACTTCCATTCCAGAATTGGCAATGGCTGTAACAATCCAACAAGATGTCGATGTTCATTCTTTAGCTTCTAGCACTCTAGACATATAGCTATGTAATTAGCCACTTCTTTCTTTATTCCGGACCAAAAATATTGGATTATTACAACTACAATTGACTTTAGATATATTAGGTTCCCATCATATGGAACGTTGTGCATTTACCTCATCATTTTATTTTTTGTCTCATTGGAATTTGACACATAAACTTTTCCTTTGTACATGAGAATTCCATCTTCTTTTAGCTCAAAGTCTTTAAATTTATGTTCTAAATTTCCTTCTTGTAATGTTTCTTTTATTTGTAAATATTGTTGATATGAGTTTGTTGCTACAATAATTTTATCTTTTATATCATTATTGTACGTGATAATGGTTTCAATATGCATCTCATGCGCTCTCCTATTGAGTGCATCAACCACTTGATTTTATTTTCCTTTGAAGTGTTTAATTTCAAAGTCATACTCACTAAGGAATTCTATCCATCTAGTTTTCTTGACGTTTAATGTGGGTTTCCCAAATAAATGTTTTAGAACATAATGGTCTATATTTAACTCAATTTTCCTCCCCATGAGGTAATCTCTCCACATTTTTAATGCGTGAATAATGGTTGCTAATTCTAGATCATGTGCGACATAATTCCTCTCTCGTGATCTTTTAATTTTCTGGAGTCATAGCATACCACATGATATTTGTTTGTGAAGAATCCACCAAGACCTTACTTTCACACATCAATGCACACCTTAAAATCTTTAAATTTGGAAGTCCATTCAAATTCCACTCCTTTCTTTTACAAAGAAGTGATTAGGATTGCAATATTTGAGAATCATTTTATGAATCTTCAAAAATAACCAAAAAGACCCATGAAAGATATGAACTCCGGGACATTTCTTGTCATTTTCCATCCTCTAATGGCCTCTATATTCTCAGGATCAACTACTATCCCATCTATTGAAATAATATGCCCCAAGTAGTGAATTTTCTTTTGATAAAAGATGCACTTACTTAACTTGGGATACAAATTATGCTCTCTTAAAAATTTTAGAACCATTTTAAAATTTTTCTCATGTCCCTACTCTAACTTAGAGTAGATGAGTATATCATCTAGGAACACAATTAAAAACTTTTCTATCTACTCCCTGCACATTGCATTCATCAGGCACATGAAAATTGTCGATGCATTTGATAGCCCAAATGGAACTATTGTGAATTCATAATTCCCATATCTTGTATTGAATGTTGTCTTGTTGATGTATTCTTCATTTATCCTCACTTTATGATAACCTGATCTCAATTCAATCTTGGAAAATATTATTACACATTTCAACTGATCAAATATATCATGAATCCTTGGAAACATATATTTGTTCTTTATGGTGACCTTATTCAACTATCTGAAAACGATACACATCCTTAAGGTTACATATTTATTATATACAAAAAACAATGGGGATCTCCAAGGTGATCCAGGTGGATATCGGTGGCCACCCACCTATTCCACTAACTAAAAACACAATTTTTCACCTTGGTTGTTTTTCTACAATTTTTCGGGTCCTGAACTTTTGAGGTCATTTTCAGGCCCTAAATGTCATTTTTTTGATGCTAGATTAGGCCTAGTCGGAATGTGTACTTCTCAGATATACCTTTCCAATGGTATATTGAGTGCCCCAAACAAAGATCGTATGAAAAAGTTACACCCTCAGCAAGTTGATGTATCATCTACCCCCATCGAGGCCCACAAACCTTTTGGCATTTCATCTCCCAAGGTCAAGGTTTTGGATGTTTAGTGTTTTCTCATTTATGATTTAAGTTAAAAATTCCTTTGGAGCCACATTGTAATGACATATTATTGCGAATGTACATATCCATCACATCTCTTCTCAGAGATAAGCTACCACCATTCTAGCGAGTTCAGTTCGCTCTGTATTTTTAAAGTTCCTGCAGACTTCATTCATTAATAGAAATTGTGTATTATTGTATCTCTATTTTTATTGCAATATCTCTATGTATTTCATTTTTATATTTCTACCTTCATTTCATTCTCATCATAATATGGACCAGTGGTACCAGAGAAATCTTCTCCTTTTTATTTCTCAGTGCATGTCCCCGACAAGGTCAAGGTATAGAGAGTTGGGTCTTGAGCTTGTTTCTCCCAAGGAAAATTTCTCTCGCCCACCCACAAAACCTCCCATGGTGAAATAAAATAGGTATGATGGAGAAAGAGATCCTATCAATGTTTTTCTCTAGGAATCCCTTGTGAAAAAGACGAATGAGATGATGGATAATTTCACCCAGATCCTTTGACAATTGCTAACAAAAATGGAGGCACCTTCAACCAATGGTCACTTTGGAGGTGTTTATCGGTTCAAGTTACACGTTAATTTTGATATTCCTTTATTCGAAGGTTAGAGAGATGTGGATGCTTTGGAAAAGTGGTTAAATCTACTACAAGGTTATTTTTATGTTCACAATTTTTCCAATAGGGAAAATATCACCTTTGCACTCCTGAAGGTTGTCCCCCATGTCTAATATTGGTGGGAGACTTACCGTGAAAAAAATCCACAAAGGAGTCTGGAATATTTGGGGTCGATCCCACCTAGGACTCTTTTATGGATGCCATCAAGGAACAATATTACCCTGTTGGAAACTATGGTGACCAGTACATGATATGGACCACACTACATCAAGACAGGGACTAAACAATGCCAAAGTTCACAAATACCTTCCATACCTTGCACACCAAGTTGGGTATTAGAGAATCTGAGTGGAATATGGTTCTAAAATATTGTGGGGGACTACACAGGTACATCCAAATAGAAATATATTTTCTGGACATCTCGTTATTGGGAGCCACTTATTGATATGTTGTCAAAATCGAGCATAAATTTAAGAAACAGAACAAGCTGGGGTTCGGGTATACAAATTCATAGGAACCGAAGTATGGTAAAGGAGACCCTAACTTACAGAACATCCAACCTCAAGACAACCAATCCAAGCCATCAGAAAATAAGGGTAACAAGAATATGAATAAGGACATTGGAAAATGGTGCGACTTCCACAAAATTCCTTGGCACAACATCAATGAATGTCACTTGAAACCATCATTGGTGGTCGAGATCAAAGAAAAAGAGTCAATCCCCAACTCAGAATCTGATTCAAAAAAAATAAAAGGAAAAAAATCATCAATGTAGAACCCATTTCCACCATCACAACCACAACAATGCAACCAGAAGAACCAGAGGAGCATAAGGAGGGGGGGAACCTCTTCCATTCATAAATGTGGATGAAGTGGACCCCACTTCATTTCATTGTTGATAGCAGAAGCCAAAAGAACCTAATCTCAAAAGAGGTTATCAAGTAGTTGGATTTTCCGACAATAACACACCCACAACCATACAACATTGGGTGGCTTCACCAGGGATGATATCTCTGCATCATCCAACAATGTTGCATGTCCTATGACATCAATCCCTTCAAGCATGAGGTATTGTGTGATGTTTCCCAACTAGAATTCTGTGATGTTCTTTTAGGCCATCCATATACGTGGAAGTGCCATGTTGTTTATGAGTCTTGACCATGTAGTGTCATTGTTACTCTGGGGGTTTAGCTCTACAGGATAACATAGGTAGTTCTAACTATTGTCTCAGAAAAATAGTTCTGCAAATTAGTCTCTCATACCACGAAGTTTATCTTCTTCATGATCCAATTAAAAGGTGATCAAAAGGACACTATGACCACTCCAGCCTCGACCCAAGACCTTTCTATCCAATAGAGGTAGGCTGAAAATATTGTAGAAGAGAAAAAATACATTCTTTCTTCATATATGAGTGTGCCTCCACACTTCCTAGTCAAGCAAAGTTACAATGGATCCCTTCATAGATCTATTGGCCACGACCTATTTTAGGTGTTTTTAGGGTTCCAACCATGAGCCCCTATTGATATATCTCTTCAAGCTACATATTCACCAACAAATTTCTCCCACACTCATACCAAGGTATATCATGCAGCTAGATTTTTTGAATGGATTCAACCCCTACAAAAACAAGTTCATGATATCCTTCATCTAGTTAGTACCAAGTATAAGAAGAACAACTTCCTCAGCAAGGAAGGTGACTCACCAAGGTTCAGATTCAGTAAAATATTCCCCATCTCCCATGGGAACTTGACACATTGGTGAGCATTGCTTCCTAAGGGGTGAGGAATGATATAGGTGGATATTGGTGGCCACCTACCTATTCCATTGAATCAAAACAAAAATTTTCATCTTGGCATTTTTTCTATGGTTTTTCAGGTTCTGAACTTCTAAGGCCATTTTTAGGCCCTAAATAATATTTTTTTTTACATTGTGGTTCCCAGGAGATTGTCTTAAGCTCTTTCCTAGGATCAGTCAAAATGTTTACTTCTTGGATATACCTTTCCGATGAGATAACGAACACCATAAACAAAGATTGTATGAAAATGTTACACCCTCGGGAAGTTGGTGTATCAACTACTCCCATCAGGGCCTACAAACTATTTGGTGTTTTATCTCTCGGGGTTAGGTTTTTGGATTTTTAAGGTTTTATCATTTATGATTTATGTTAAAAAGGAATTTGAAGCCTCATTGTAATGACATCTTATTCTAAATGCATGTAGCCATCACATATCTTCTTATAGATAAGCTACCACCATTCTGGAAAGTTCAGTTCGCTCTGCATTTTTAGAGTTCCAACAGATTTCATTCATTAATAGAAATTTTGAATTATTGTATATCTATGTTTCTTGCAATATCTCTTTGTATTTCCTTGTTATATTCCTTCCTTCATTTCGTTCTCAGCATAATATGGATCACAAGGTGACACACTTGGGTGTATATACCCCTTCTTTAACATGTCTTCAAGATGCATCTACAACTCTTTCAACTTTGGTGTGCCCATTCTATATTGTGTCTTGGACATTGTGGCATCTCCTGGCACCAAATCAATGTCTCTCTTTGGTGGAAATCCTGGGACTTCCCCCAAAAAATATTCAAAATCCCTCAAGATCAGATGGTCTTCAATGATTGTCACTTTATCTCTAGCTTCCTCTTCCATATGGGCTACAAATATATGACATCCCTTCCTGAAACTCTTTTTCAATTGCATTGTTGAAATTTATCTAATAGTTACAACTATTGGAATGCCTTCAACCTTTCGTTTCTTCCCTTCTTCATCAAGACATGTGATTGTAGCATGGTGTTTTTACAACCAATCCATGCTAGTTAGATAATCGTATGATATGAACCCAATGGTATGATGTTCACATATACCTTTGTGTTGAGTCCATTCATGTCTATTGGACAATATTTAACTAGCTCATTGATTTTCCTCTTAGACGCTATGGCTAACTAAACTAACCAAGACTTTGTATGATTACTCCTTTGCAAGTGAAATATTTCAACAATGTTAATTTTATATGTTGGGTATGTGTTATATTCTTTGCATGACTATATCTAGTGTTCGCGTTGCACCGGGTGTGTGGGGGGTGTTATCCCCCCTACTTCCCAAGGGGTCACAGGGGGGAAGATCCCCCTTTCTGGGGGGTTCACAGGGGGGTGGGAGCCTCCCTGCATGGGGGTTCTAGGGTAGTTTCCCCCTAAAAAAAAATTGGCATTTTTTACATTCAATTTTTTGTGGTTTTTTGGCACATGGTTTTCACCGATGGGTTTCTAATTATGGTTAAGGAATTAGGGATGTTGACTAATACAAGTCAATGGATTAGGGGTTTTGGATGATGCAGGATCCTATATATGTATTTTATTGTAAACAATGAAGATATGATGAATATAATATTAGAGGTGCAACTCTAAACATGTTGTTGGCTTTCCCGATTTGGGTTTCTAGAGTAAAAATATTGTGTAATTTGTGTGTCTGTGCCATTATATATTTTCTATTTTTATTAAGAATATGTTTGCAATAATTCATTGTAGAAGGTAAAAATATACTTTATGTAACTATGGCTAGCTCCATGATCAATTGAAATTGTCATGGGTTGGTTATCAATCTTACCTTCCACTTCAATCATGGGGGATTTATACTCTTCTTGCCTGTTTTTCAAGGTTGCATAAATCCTTAACATGTTTCCTCCCATGTCTTCAAATGTTTTAGCCTCGTATATGTTTTGGACATTCCTCGTTATTTATCCTTTGTGATAACAAACCCTATATAAGTGATTTCACTCACATCGCCAACATTGTATAGGTTGTTTCCTTGGCCTTTTTCCAAATGAATATGTAGTCTTGTGTTGATTTTGGGTGGAATGAAATTTTTTATTGGCTTGGGATTTGTTCTTGAAAAAGGGTGGCTTAAAACCTTTCTATCTTTGATCCTTTTTACCCTTCATCTTATCATTCCAATATTTTTGGAAAACTGGCCTTCCTCTGCTATGCTCATAAATATGCTTTTCTCTTCTTATGACCTCCTCCAAAGCCCTAGGGTTATCATATTGTATCTTGTCACTGTAGAAATAAGGTAACCCACTCAGAAACCTTTGGATTTTGACTTTACCATCCTTTATGAAGTAAACATATTTCAACAACTCAAAGAATCGCTTCTTATATCCATCCATTGTTATGCTTCCCAACTTGAGTTGAAAGACCTCTTTCATATTTATCTTGTAAATATTCTTTGAAATGCCTCCATGAGACCTTCTTCTCATCAAGGTGCTTGACTTGCTTAAGTTGATCCCACCACATGTATTCCTTTGCTTGCAAGTGGTAGGTTGCAATTCTAGCTTCTACCCTTGAGGGGTAATCATGTAGTTGGAAATATTTCTTCATTTCCAACAACCAAGCCTCGACCTATTCTCCTTTCCTATGCTCACCATTGAAAGTCGGTGGTTTGATTTTCCTAAGTTCACCTTGAAATATGTATTCCTTGGGAATTCTTCTCCTCCTCCTATTAGGAGACACACTTGGTTTTCTCCCTGGCCCTGAACTTGCATGATTTACTATAGTGGATTTTCTTTGAGAATGATGGTTCTTTCTCATGCTTCTCAACTACTTGTCATTCCCATGATCATCCTTTCTAATATGGGATATGGATGCAGTCACTTGTATAGCACTAGTTTCTTGATTGGTTCCAGAGTCTTTGTTAACTTTTCTCTGCAACATATTAAAAAACTAAAGTATCTATTCCTGATTTTTCATAACCCTTTCATTATCTTCCCTATATATATGAACTTCTCTATGTAGGCTTCTCATAGTTATAGGAACTTTCTACCTCTCCTTCCATTAGACTCTGTCTAAGAATTTCCCATGTTAACATGCATACCGCTGAACTCCTCCCCATGTCTATAATATCCCTGGGCATCTTTCATAACTCTATTCCTCATATAAGAACCAAAATGTTTTTCATGTACCTCTAATTCTGCAACAAATGTGCATGTGATTATTATTGTTAGAACATGTAACACCCTGTTTCCCCCAGATTGTAAATATAACTGGAATGGCCAAGGACTATGGGAAACTCATAAGTATGAATATGTGATGTAAACGGACCTGCAGGAAGAGGTCAATGAATGTGAATAATATTTTGAATTTATTGCAGGACTGCTGAGAGGGGATGTGCAGAAAAGAGACCACGATGGCGGTGGAAGGCACCTGAAAAGGTGGCATTAACTTCCACCCTGAATGAATACCGTATTTGGACTCCACTGGCCCGGAGAACCAAAAGTAGCTCGCTGGCCCCCAAATTTAATGTCTCGCGGGTTGGTAGGTGGGTGGCTTGATGAGGGATGGGATGGTGAACCACCTATCCGTAGAGCCGTCAGGCCTGAACGGTGCGAGGGTAATCGTGCCACATGCAACCTCGCGAGAGGATAAGGCGTATGGCAGAAGCGATGGAAGGGGGGGAAGACGCGAGGGGAACTCTAGCAAAATTCTTACGCAGAGTGAGTGATAGCAGGGAGGAAGGATTGCAACCTTCACTCCTGGTCACTGGCAGACAAAGAGACGTAATCTTAGAGCATCATGGTCTCAGCTCGGGGGTGGCTAGTGGTAAATCCACTGGGAGTCGCTACACCTACAGTTGGGTGGAGACGAGCACCCCTCTCAGCAGTTGCACCCACTTCTGGTGTTATTTCTGATAAGTATTTTATGTATTACATCTTGAAAATTCATATACTGATATACATATACTCACAGTACTGTGAAATTGTGAACGATTTTAGTGTAAGAATGTCTGTGTAGTGTTTTGTTGATTATTAATGGGCATATGCTTGTAATAGAGGAAGCCATGCATGATTTACGACGATAAAAATGAATCTAGTCATGCCCAGTCGTTCTCGGGAGGCTGTTTTCCCCTTATCTGCTTCCAGAAATGCCCCGGTAGGGATCCCTTCACAAAGATTCCCCCCTTAGAAAAGTTCACCAAGAACCCAGAACAGGGAGTTGATCACGTAGGTCTTATCAACCCTGTGCGAGGTGGAACGACCCTCTTAAGGTTCCGAGATAGTAGTATTGTGAGATGTAATGAGTCGACGGATGAGATCTCGTCGGAGGACCCATATCCATTCACGACCATTAGATTATTGTGAGCAACGAGAAATTGGGATCGTTGATCCCAAGACCCAAAAGAACATTTGAACCAATGATCTTCCCACATCCACGAAGTGGTGGAAGATGCACACGATGGGACAATCCGAGCCGTTGGATCGAGTTAAGATACTCAGAGTCTAGTCTCCGGAGTGTGTGCAGGAAGAACAAATCTAGACCGTTAGATCTCGGTCCAATTACCCGTCAGCCGTCCATTTGGAAGGACACGTGGTAGCGATCGAGCGCCACCGGGAAAAGTCCCGCCAGGGAGGTTCTCTATCGGCATATCAGAGAATCGGGGTTTGCGAGAGAAAAGAAATCTTGTCGCTTGGAATCGCGATCCATGATATCCCGACAAGATCAGGACCGTCTATCATGGAGGACACATGTCAGGAGATCCCAGAAGTCGGGAGTCAGAGAATCGGAGTTTTCGAGCACAAAGAAACCTTGTCATACGAAATCGTGATACGTGATTTCCCGACACGATCTGAACCGTTCATTTTGGAGGATGCGTGTCAGGAGATCCAAAGAAGTCGAGCATTGGGGAATCGGAGTTTGCGAGAGTAAGGAAATATTGCCGCTTGGAATCGTGATATGCGATTTCCCGACACGATCTGAACCATTCATTGCGGAGGACACATGTTAGTAGATCCAGAAGAGTCGGGGTTCAGAGCATCGGGGATTTCGAAGGGAAGAAACCCTCATAATTTGAAATCACGATGCGTGAAATCCCGATAGGAGAGTTGTGTGGACCTCAGGTGGAACTAGCGGAGGACAGGTGTCATACCTCCGGGAAGAGTCAAGAATCGACAAATCGGAGTTTCTGAGAACAAGGAACTCGAGACATTTCAAGTCCCAAACCCCGGAGAAAATCGGGACCATTCATTTAGAGGACACATAGTAGAGATTTGCGTCATCAGAGAAAATCCCGACCAAGAGTTAACCCATCGACGTTTGGAGTTCATCGGGATATCGGGGATCCCGGTGATAAGTGAATTGTGCACTTTGAAATCGTGAGCCACGAAACCCCGATCAGTGGGGAACAACTGTCCGAATAGCGGAAGCTGAGGGAAGAGCCATAAAGGGAGCCAACTATCGGTTTGAAGGAGAATAGGTGTTCAAGAAATCGGGAACCTTAGGGGTAAGTGTTTTACGACATTGGAAACCCCGTAGCCCTGACAAGAGGTAGGACTATGGTCCTAGAATTAGTGGTCATATTGGCCAAGGCTTAGCTTAGAGGGCTGAAGCACATCGGGGATCGGAGGATCGGGAGTTTCGGGTACATGTGCACCTCGGCACCGCAAACCCCGAAACCCCAATGAGAAGTTGTTGCTGTGGTCATATAGGAGCTGGTCGTGTGGGCCAGAGGTTTAGCCAAGTGGGTTTGAGGCAACAAAGGAGCGATTCAGAGATCAGAGATCGGTGATTCAAGTTACCAAAACATCGTGGGTGTCAAAACGCCGACAGGAGCATGTGACTGTGGTCATATGAACGAAGGTCACGTGGACCAACAGTACGCTAGAAGGAGCTGATGAAAAGGGACGCATCGAAAATTTGTCCCCTCGGTGATCGGGGGTTCGAGAGGACAGGGACTCTCGACACCGCAACCTCTGAAACCCTGAATCCTGATATTAAACCGGGGATTGGCATTTCGCTAATTCAAGTTTATGGAGATTTCTCATTTGGGAGACATTAACCCAAAAAGTTTGATTTATGATAATGGGTGTGTTATAAAGTGGTATCAGAGCATGGTTACAACACTCGGCCTGATTGGGCTCATGCACGAGTCATGCATAAACCTTGTTCAAAACACTCCTATGAGGAGTAATCCCCTGACTTAACTCTCTTGTCCAGGATTAAAAACTTGAAAAATGAAAACCCAACTGTGTATGCATGTGAAAGAGTTATGAAATTATGCACAAATTATAAAAAGTATTTAACTCTCGACTAATATCCAGCGTTTGTCTTTTCACTCAAGCGGACGAGCAACCACGGGAATCTACAAACGCAGAGTATGGTGACTCACCAAGAGGTGGGAGAAGGATCCCACAACAGGGACGAAGAGTCTGATGAAAGAAGAGAAATAGGAACCCTTCCAGACTTAGCTAAGATGGTGAGGAGTCTCATGGCCAAATTGCAAAGCTGCAAGGCCGATAACGAAAGAATGATGAAAGAGCAAGAAAAGAAAACCGAGATTAATGCAGTTTTACTGCAGAGCGTATCTGACCTACAATGACGAATGCAGCATGAACTTGAGACGCATAATCATGATCATGTCAGTGGCCACACTGAGAGAAGCACATCCAGAAAGGTCCACCCCAGAGGTAAAGGACCAGTGCCAGACGATTCCACTGAGAAGGAAACCGACGATTCAGAAGGCTCTTCCAGCAACAGGACTAGTTCTTATTCTCAAAAGAAACAGAAGAAGCAAAAGACTTCTAAGAGTCATAAATTTGAGGAATTCAAAAAGGCTAAACCTCCCTC
>JASDQU010738428.1:181715-194737 GCA_032191745.1 Picea mariana | reverse complement strand
TCCCCTTCCTCCTAAGTCTTCCACCTGTTCATGTTTAAATCAACCCACTGGCTGAAGTTAGGATTCCAGACCTCCACCGTCCTTATGAACCAGACTCAGTCCCTGAGTTAGAGTGATACCTCCTAGAGCCGTTATCTCCATTTGATCACCCTCCATAAACAAATCGTGACAAAAAATGATGGGCGTTGGGCTCTGCTCCTGCAAGCAATCCAGGAGTGACTTCTAATGCTAACACAATCCATGCTAGTTATATAATCGTATGATATGAACCCAATGGTATGATGTTCACATATACCTTTGCGTTGAGTCCATTCATGTCTATTGAACAATATTTAACTAGCTCATTAATTTTCCTCTTAGACCCTATGGCTAACTAAATTAACCAAGATTTTGTATGATTACTCCTTCGCAAGTGAAATATTTCAACAATGTTAAAGTTTATCTGTTGGGTATGTTTTATATTCTTTGCATGACTATATCTAGTGTTCGCATTGCACTGGGTGCATGGGGGGGTCGCAGGGGGGGTGTTATCCCCCCTAATTCCCAAGGGGTCACAGGGGGGAATATCCCCCCTTTCTGGGGGGTTCGCAGGGGGGCAGGAGCCTCCATGCATGGGGGTTCTAGGGTAGTTTCCCCCCCAAAAAAATTGGCATTTTTTACATTTAATTTTTTGTGGTTTTTCGGCACATTGTTTTCGCCAATGGGTTTCTAATTATGGTTAAGGAATTAGGGATGTTGACTAATACAAGTAAATGGATTAGGGGTTTTGGATGATGCAAGATCCTATATATGTATTGTATTGTAAACAATGAAGATATGATGACTATAATATTAGAGGTGCAACTCTAAATAGGTTGTTGGCTTTCTCGATTTGGGTTTCTAGGGTAAAAATATTGTGTAATTTGTGTGTGTGTGCCATTATATATTTTCTATTTTTATTAAGAATATGATTGCAATAATTCATTGTACAAGGTTAAAATCTACTTTATGTAACTATGGCTAGCTGCATAATCAATTGAAATTGTCATGGGTTGGTTATCAATCTTACCTTCCACTTCAATCATGGGGGATTTATATTCTTCTTGCTTGTTTTTCAAGGTTGCATAAATCCTTAACATGTTTCCTCCCATGTATTCAAATGTTTCAACCTCTTATATGTTTTGGACATTCCTCATTATTTCTCCTTTGTGAAAACAGTCCCTATATAAGTGATTTCACTCACATCGCCAACATTGTATAGGTTGTTTCCTTGGCCTTTTTCCAAATGAATATGTAGTCTCTTGCTGATTTTGGGTGGAATGACCTTTGTTATTGGCTTGGGAGTTGTTCTTGAAAAAGAGTGGCTTAAAACCTTTCTATCTTTGATCCTTTTTACCCTTCATCTTATCATTCCAATCTTTTTGGAAAACTGGCCTTCCTCTGCTATGCTCATAAATATGCTTTTCTCTTCTTATGACCTCCTCCAAAGCCCTAGGGTTATCATATTGTATCTTGTCACTGTAGAAATAAGGTAACCCACTCAGAAACCTTTGGATTTTGACTTTATCATCCTTTATGAAGTAAACATATTTCAACAACTCAAATAATCGCTTCTTATATCCATCCATTGTTATGCTTCCCAACTTGAGCTCAAAGACCTCTTTCATCTTCCTTTCATAGTAATGATAGGAAAAATATTTATCTTGTAAATATTCTTTGAACTGCCTCCATGAGACCTTCTTCTCATCAAGGTGCTTGACTTTCTTAAGTTGATCCCACCACATGTATGCCTTTGCTTGCAATTCTATCTTCTACCCTTGAGGGGTAATCATGTAGTTGGAAGTATTTCTTCATTTCCAACAGCCAGGCCTCTACCTCTTCTCCTTTCCTATGCTCACCATTGAAAGTTGGTGGCTTGATTTTCCTGAGTTCACCTTGAAATATGTATTCATTGGGCATTCTTCTCTTCCTCCTATTAGGACACACACTTGGTTTTCTACCTGGCCATGAACTTGCACAATTTACTATAGTGGATTTCCTTTGAGAATGATGGTGCTTTCTCATGCTTCTCAACTACTTGTCATTCCCATGATCATCCTTTCTATTATGGGATATGGATGTAGTCACTTGTATAGCACTAGTTGCTTGCTTGGTTCCAGAGTCTTTGTTAACTTTTCTATGCAACATATTCAAAAACTAAAGTATCTATTCCTGATTTTTCATAACCCTTTCATTATCTTCCCTATATATATGAACTTCTCTATGTAGGCTTCTCATAGTTATAGGAACTTTCTACCTCTCTTTCCATTAGACTCTGTCTAAGAATTCCCCATGTTAACATGCATACCTCTGAACTCCTCCACATGTCTATAATATCCATGGGCATATTTCATAACTCTATTCCTCATATAAGAACCAAAATGTTTTTCATGTACCTCTAATTCTGCAACAAATGTGCATGTGATAATTATTGTTAGAACATGCATACCATAAAACATTTCATTAATCATAATACATGTTATTATTCATCTCAATTTATGAAAGACATACTGCACTATGTTAAAATCTAATTCCTTAGACACATTCCTCTCTAAAAAAACTCTCCAATGGATGTACTCATGCCTCATTCTGAGTTTTGAGCAAAAAAGTTACAACATTCACAAGTTGCAATTTTCCACTCATTTCTCTATTTTCATTGCTGCAGATTTGTTTTAATACTTTATAAGAAAATTTTAATGCCCAATTCAAAATTTGTGTTGAATATATGTCTTCTCCTCCTCAAGACCTTTCTAGTGACTATCTATTTTCTCAAATCTGAGCTTCGAGTTGAAAGTTATGGCCTGAGGAAGTTTAGATTGTTTTCTAATTTTATCCATGTATGCTACAAGTGTCTTCCTTCTCTTCCTGCACATTTTTCATACCTATATTCCAAATATGGTTCAATGGATGACTTATATGGTTCATAATATTTCCATAGACTACTCGTATTCCCCAAATGGACTTCTGAGCAAGGATTTATTCCCTCTATAAGTAAATTGGTGCCAAAATTATTCTCTTAACTGTTCCAACTATAACTTTCTCACACGAACTATGATTTGCATTCATGATATCTCATTGGAAATCTCTATCTTATTTATTTTATTTAAGCTGCAAAAGATTTATGTGGTTCCTTCGACACTTATAGTTTTGAAAATTTGAACTCCTAAAACCATTGTTTAAGGCCTCAAAATGCCCTTGCAAGTTGAAGACCTTCAAAAATATGAAAATTTCATAAGAAAAACATTATTCTGGATTATATCATTGTATTATTTTTCATCTATCTCAATCCTTTCATAGTGGAAAAAAAATGGAGGAATCATCTTGCAAGGCCATTTAGCGGCAGGTCCTAGTTTGGAAAATTGGGGTCTAAAACCTTCTGAGACCATTTTGAGGAATAAAATGACATTTTTGGGTGTTGAAACTTTCCTATCGTAAGCTAGGATCCAATGATGCTATTCTACACACTGAGAGCTTTCCAAACAGTGAAAAAATCACATCAATTGGAACTCGTATGCAAAAGTTATGCCTCCCGCAACTTGACCTATCGTGTTGACCACCATGGTATGAGAGGTTGCCACATCAACCTCCGTTACTCACATATATGGCACTATCCACGTATGTAATTTCAAGAATATTCTAGAAGGTCCAAAACCCTGTCATAATTTAGGGTTGAAGAAGTCAAAAACCTACCCCTAAATGGCTATCGGGCGATGTTAAATATCGGGCCACTAGGAGGAGAAGAGGTTCCATTCTTTTGCATTATATCTTATAGATGAGAAGAACATATGAGAGTGGTATTTTGTGAGCATAATAGAGGAGGAGAGAATACAGGCCACGAGTCAAAGGAAACTCCTGCAGAGAGTGCCTCTTTATTTGTACTTGCATCATTTTATACCAAATAAAAGAGAACGGAGCAACCTCATCTTCTAGCTGGGTTTTCTCCCATATTGTGCTTCCCAGGTCATATATTGTGTATTTGTGGATGGTGTGAATTTATTTTACTATTCTCTATTTTCCTCATTTTATATATTTCATGCATAAGAAAAAAATTAGTAACTAAATATTCTAGAGATATAAAGGGAAATTAACCTTAATAGTAAATATTTTAGTAGTTTATTAGATCTGTTGTGACAAATTGTTCCAGTGGAATATCCACAACAATTTACAGATAAAAAATTGATTGTTTTACTGCTATAAGAGTCTTTTAATCTACACCATTGATCTCAAAATAGAGATCAATATTAGCCATTGATTCGCTAAACCTTCCCGATGCCTGTAGATGAATCTCCACAGTCAAGCACCTGAATCAGAAAGCACTCTAGACCGTTGATCGAAGATCCATTGATGATCAATGATCGCTAATTTATTTTAGATGCACAAAAAAACCAATGAATTTCGTCGACCCAACCATCATTCATCGACCCTTCTTGTTGGCATACAAAAACACTTCTCCAATTCTATCGAACCTACTATCAGTCATCGGCCTTTTCTTGGCTGACGTGGCAACTATGCTAACATGGAATGACATGTATATGCTAACATGGCACTCTATATATTGTGGCATGCCATGTACATGCTAATGTGGCATGACATATCATCACCCTCTTTACCCTCATTAGTAATTGACAATTTCTATTGGACGAATTGAACACCTCACTGAATNATGTCGACCCTGGATCATCAACCATTGGCAATCAACAATTTCCTTTGGATGCATGGAATATTTCACCATTTTTTATCGATCCTAAATCATCGACCATCGTTGATCGGTGATGTTACATGCCTAACCTTGGTATACACCTAAGACACAATCGACATCATACCTTCTTTCTTTACACAAGAACAACCATGTACCAATTTGACTTACATCTACATGACCAACAACCTATAAAACAATTTCTCTAAAGATTATCTTTTATAGTGTTATAACATGTCTTATTTATAGGATTTACAGTAGGAAAAACCCTAAATAAATGTGCCCAAAAATGGTTACATATCTTTGCATATCATTGGCTACAAATACTATGAATCTCAGGATTCTGTTACAGTTGACTACCAAGTCATATTTCCAATTGACTACCAATCGAAATTCACTTGTTATTTAGTCGGTTTCCACATGACCTGTCGACCTCTTGTCAGTTGACCTCTTTGAATTTATATTGGTTATATCGACTTCGAATTTACCCGGTCGATCCACATCAACTTTCAACTTTCACTTCTAGTTGATCCACCTCGAATAGACTCTCACTGCAAAGAATATAACAACCCAACATTCTCCGACTTGTTGTCTTCTTTGTTGAAACTAGGAGATTATTGAACTTCTATTCACAGACCCAGGGTAGTAATTTCCATTGCTTCTCTACACCAATATAACTTCACAAGACTCACAGACTTGGTCAAAGAGTCTGCTATGTTTTCCAACGTCTCTAATTTTTCTAGCATCACCTTGTTTATTTCCACCATTTCTCTCACGAAATGGTATTGTACATAAATATGCTTATTCTTGAAATGGTAAGTTCGTTTCTTTTCCAGAAATATTACGCTTTGACTGTCGCAACTTATCTTCATAGCTCTCTGGTCAAACCCAATTCTTGAACATGGCCTTTGCACCTATGCTGCTTCTTTACTTTCATGATTGGCTACCATGTATTCATATTTTGTTGTTGACATGGCTATGACCACCTGTTGCTTACTCATCCAGCTTATTTTTCCATCAAACATCTTGAAAACATATCCACTGGCCGACCTTTGTTGATCCATATCTCTAGCCCAGTGGACGTCGATAAATCCATGTACATTTACTTCACTGTCACCTCCAGGTTTTCCTTGGTAGTATATAACATAGTATTTTGTGCCACACAAATACCTTAATACTCTCTTGATAATTATCCAAGTGCTCCTTTCTAGGTGTTGACATGTATCTTGTAAACACTCCCATTGCATGGGAAATGTTTGCTCGAGTGCATACCATCACATACATTAGATTACCAAAACAACTTGCATAGGGTACATGTGCCATATCCTCTATTTCTTCCTGTATATTTGGACACTTTTCAACAGTTATCCTTGCTCCCACAGAAATTGGCACCTTTATAGGTTTACAATCCTACATGTTGAAATGTTTCAGAACTATTTCAATATACCTCTTCTGGTTCAACTAGAGCTTTGTAGTTGCTCGATCTCTTTTGATTTCCATTCCTAGAATGAAGTTCTCTACACAAAAATCCTTCATGTTGAACTTGTAGGATATCTTCTTCTTCACCTCCTTTATTGTGTTCATGTTGTTTTTTATCACCAACATGTCATCGACATACAATGATACATATTCGAAACACCCATCTTGTTATTTGGAATATATATAGTGATCAACATTGCTTCTCACAAATCCCAAACTAAGGATGTATGTGTTGAAATTTTTGTACCACATCCTTGGTCATTGCTTTAAAACATAAAGGGATATTTTTAACTTTCACACCAAATATTTCTTGCCACATACTACAAATCCTTCAGGTTGTTTCATGTAGATTTATTCTTCTAGGTCCCCGTGTAGGAACGCTATCTTTAAATCCATATTTTATATTTACAGACAAAATGTTGTAGCCAGAGACATTAGTACTCTAATGGAAGTTAATTTTGTAATAGGGGAAAAAATCTCACCGAAGTCAACTCCTTCGACTTGGGAATATCCTTTCGCTACCAGTCAAGATTTGAATTTCTTGACTTGACCTACTACATTCATCTTCTTCTTGAATACCCACTTTCTATTGACAAGATTTCTTCCACTAGGTAATTTGACTAAATCCCACATCTCATTCTTATGAAAGGATTCCATTTCTTCGACCATGGCATCCTTCCAGAGTCTACCCTCTATCGAGTCGAATTCCTCCCTGACCGACTTGGGATATTTGTTAGTGGCAGTTAACACAAATGTGAAATGTAATTTGATAGAACTATACCTTTTGAATTGTTTTATTACTCATTCAGAGCTCCTTACAACCGGGTTGGTTGTTACACCTCTTCATATGATTCAATCAACTCATCTCAATCATCTTATTCGTTCCTCGGTTCAAACCACACCTTCTCTAGATTATTCTCTATTTGAACCATCACTTCATAATCAAACTTCCTTCCAACTTCTCTGAGGATTGCATCTCGACTGTACACTATTTTCCTTGATGCAATATCCCAAAGCTTATATCCATTCATTCCTTCTTTGTATCCAACGGAAATACACTTGACTGACTTCTTGTCCATCTTTCTCATTGTTTCCTTGTGACCATGCACAAATGTATCACAGCCAAATACTTTGAGATGTGAAACTAAAGGATTATTAGCAGACCATACCTCATGTGGAGTCATGTCGATTAACACCAATGAAGGAGACATATTCACCAGATATTTTTCAGTGTTGACTACCTCTGTCCACAATTCTTGTGCGAGACCAACATCACTGAGCATGCTCCTTTAATTTTCCATCAAAATTCTGTTCATTATCTCAACATATCCATTTTGTTGTGGGGTATATGGTGTGGTGGTTTATCATGCTATGACACACTTCTTGTAGAACTGATCAAATTCCTTTCCACAAAATTCACCACCATTTTCAATTCTGATCACCTTAATCTTCTTATTTTTATGGTTTTCTAAAAGAGACTTAAACTCTTTGAATTTCTCAAAAACCTATGATTTCTTCCTGAGGAAATATATCCATATCTTCCTAGAAAAATAATCTATGAAGGAGACATACTACAACGATCCACCAAGTGAATGCATTGAAACATGGACAAACACATCACTATGAAATAATTCTAGAATCCCATTTTCCCTTGTCACTCCAGATGGTAACCTCACCTGTATTTGTTTTCCATATATACGATGTTCACAAATTAGACTTCTAAATTACATTCAAGAAAGTCTTCGACCATACCTTTGTTATGCATAGCTTGAATTCCTTTTTCTCCAATGTGTCCCATCCTCTCATGTCATAGCATGGTTGGGTTGAATTGACTAAGGCTTATTTATTCAATTTGAATCGACTCAGCCTGATTTGAGTCGAGTCAAGTTGAGGTCAAGTCTATTTCAGGAACAATGATGATGTTGCATCTAGTCAAATTGACATTCCCTAACAACTTGTATAGGGTTCCAACCTATATTCATTTCATTAAGACTATCACACCTCTGAACATGTTGCACGTATCCTTTTGAAATAGAGTTGCACTCTTGTATCACTCATCTTAGTGACATATATCAGGTTTCTTTCCAAACCTAGAATATGTAGCACACCTAGAAGGGGTTTTCTCCTCCCATCCTTCAGTATTAGTTGCAATCTTCTCTGTCCGAAAATTTTGGTTGTTTAGTCGTCACCAAGAACACATATCCTCCTTCATATAATTCATATTTTCATAATCATTCTCTATGTGGTTTCATATGATAGGATTCTCCTGAGTTGATCAACCAAACATCTTGATCCTATTATGTACTGGTTGACGCCAGGTACAAATCACCTCCCTTATCTGGAGTCGTCTTTCTCTCAATCGACTTCTTCTCATCAAATCTTATACTCACTTCCATTGCCTTAACCTTGTAGTCCTTTTTGCAGTTCCCAACTTTACTTCATTTCCAACATCTTCTCATTTACTGAACAGAGGGTTTATATCTACCCTTCAACTTAGACTTTCTACTGGATAATTTTCCTTTATCTATGTCAACTGGTCGACCTCTCACCAATAATGCATCACTGGTTGATCTTTCCATGTTCTTCCTTCTCATTTCTTCTAACAATAGATATGAAACCACATCTTCTAGCACTAATGTGGTTGAATTACTCTCTATATCCACGACTAAGCTATCCCAGGAGTCTGGAAAAGAACATAATAGGATAATTCATATCTCCTCCTCAGTGATTTTAATATCCACGAAATATAACTAGATTATTATGGTATTAAACACATTTAAATGCTTAGTTACCAAAATATCCTCACTCATCCTCAGAATATACAGTTTCTTTCTAAGGAACAACTTGTTTACCAGGGATTTTGACTGGTATAATCTCCCCAACTTGTCTCACAATTTTTGGGTTGAATCTTCACCTAAGACATTCAACAACACTGAATCTACAAGACAAAGTAGAATTGTACTCCTTTCCCTTCTATCGGTTATCTCCCATTCTTCCCTCCACATATCTTTCATAACGGTACCTGGATAGACTTCTGCCCATTGTTCTTGATCTATAAGGAGATATTCAATTTTAACCTTCCAAATATCAAAATTCTGGCCATTGAATTTTTCAATCTCTATTCTCAGGCTACTTTTCATTCTTTAAGCACAAATTTAAAGATCTTTGACTTACGACTCTTACTGGACCTTGGTATGGGGAAATTCCCCCTAAACTGGGTCTAAGGAATAGGAATAGTGATGACCCCCTTAGAAGACTAATCTATCTTTAACCATCTGGAATAAGTGATAAGAGAAAAAGGGAAGAGAGGGTTAATGAGTGTATCTTCAATTCTTATAGTTGATGTAGAATTATTCCTCTTGATGTTGCCTCCTATATCAAAGATATCCTCTCAAAGCTAACCTACGAGGGGTTAAGAATACAATGAAACAATGTATACAATCTCTAATGATCACTTTAAAATACTATATATATATATATATATATAAATGATCAAATTAATAATAACATGTAAACATAGGGTTTTGGGACGAATATAATCTGTTTTATTGAAATTCAAGATAAAAAGGTTACAACCTTTTCTTGCGACCGCTTTACGAACCAAGTCCGGGCTCCTCTATCGTGGCTCTAAGTGCATCAATCCCACATTAGATTCTCACAACCAACATACCATCAAGGGAAGGAGGAAGGGTTGCACAGGGAGAATGACTGGAGGAGAAAGTTGAGGATAAAATGCAGAGCATGATGCAAACCTTAGGCAATGAAAGGGAAGGGATTTTGGTAGAGTTTTCTTATTCTCTTGTCCATGTGTCTAAATGACTCCCCGATACCTATTTTTATATAATAAAAATATGGTTATTTAGTTTGGGGACAGGCTACAAGGGGTAAAATGGTTAGGAAACCCTCCATAGCCCGTAAGCTCCGTTGAATTCTGCACAATTTTATATTTTTTGCAACTTTTGGAGGTAAACACGAGCTAACTAGTGTAATGTACCTCAAAATTGCCAAAAAAAAAAAGAAAATTCTATGGAACATTAATCTACAATTTTATTAACCAATTTGTAGTTAAAAGGAGGAAATATGTATTCCCATTGTTAATCTCTGTGAGGTATCTTATATTCTGACTTTCAAAGGATGACAATTCTACCCCAGCCTAACTCACTTTGAACAAAAAACTTAAATTAATAACTCTCTACAATTTCTAAAAATTTCCTTCAGTCCCAAACTTATTCTAATACTCACATACATATATATATATATATATATATATAGTATATTAAACTTAGGACTTATATTCCTAATCTCTCCTTTAAGCATGAGCTTCTAAACTTGCGTGCAAGGCTATCTCATATGGCCTTGGAACAAAATTCGTATACCATACATAAAGTAACGGGGTCGGGATTATACCCCTTAGTAGAATATAAATGGCTTAACATAAGATACTTGGAATTAATTTGGTATGTTCCAAATCATCGAAATAGATTCCCCTATGAATTATTGGTGGTTAGTGATCTTCCAGTCACCATTTGCATAAAGGTTTGGGTAAAAGAACCCCACACTAATTCTCGTTTAACTCTGTCTTAACTAAGCGATGTCTACACTGAACGAAGTCTCATTTGAACGGTATGTTAACTAAAATGAACAAACAGTTAGATTCAAAGGGTTCTAGCTGGTCGTGTCACGAAGGGACTGCTCTTAACTTCACGTTTTCTTGATATGAGGGGAGGGATTTCTTGTCAGATAGGAGTTAAAGCTATGAACTTGCTATTAATGGAGGTCTTGCATGTGCGAGTTTCGATTGTTTTTACCTGACCCCTCCTCCAATATGGTCGATCCAACTCTGCCCCATCACATGGCCAAGCCAACCTTCGTATCCTCATCATTTAATCTGCGTAATACAGGCTCCTTTGGGGTTAAGTGAGTTTTTCTATTGCCATTTGTGAAGTCCTCCGAAATGGCTCTGCGTTTAGTTTCTCAGTGGGGAATACTGTCAACTTGGTGGATGTTATCCAGTGGAAACAGGCAGCACTATCCATCCTCCCTGGTAACTTCATGATACTACTGTAATCTAATAGATCAATAGAACCTCGAGGTTTCATTACAGTGCAAGAAAACCCTCTTACTGTAAATTCTTATGTGATTCTCTTTTTAATTAAGGTTCCCATTATCGTCATTCTTTCATAACTTCCTGAACTGTTCCTGCTCCTGGATAAGTAGATTCTTACTACTGTTTTATTCTCAACTTTATGAGAGGGCTCAACATCCCATTCCCTTGTTTCCTATTTCAAAGAATTTACTCCTGCATTAGTTCGCGTAGGTACTCTACCCTTAGGGTTTCGTCATTCCCTTACATTATTTACGATGCCTCTATTCATATGAATTGAGGTCTGGTATTGAACTTCAACGAGGCTATGCGGATTTCTAGTCTGGAGTTGAAGATCTATACTGTGTATTATATATTATATTGCATTTCTTTATTTTTAAAATATGAATCCACCCTTCTGTAGTTTTCATCAGAACCTTAGCTGGTCCTTACGAATATAATGATTCCTTAAAGGCTATTGCATTCCTATTCGACACAAAAGGAAATGTGACTTCTGTGTTTCGAACAGTTCATTAGGGAATACCCTACATCATATAATATTTGATTTTGTATAACTTCTTGAGTTAAGTGTGTTTCCTACTGTTATTATCGTTGTCTATGGGTAGTATATGCCATTTGAAGCTTGGTAAATTTAGTAAGAAGGTTAACTCTGTATTTAGCATTGATTTAAAAATACCCTCTTCAATATATATATAGTCGGTTCATGGTAGGTTTTGATATCAACATTAACGTATAACATTTCATTATGTGTGTAACGTTTTCACGATGCCTTCAGCCTACTTGCACGACACGACTTATGAAATTCATATTTTAAATGTTAATACTGTTTGTTTATTTTATTTTATGAAGAATTTGATTTATACGCTTCTGGTACCAACTCTAATGATGGGACCCTTTTGTTGCGAGGTTACCCATCAAGAATTCCTTGGACCACCCTCCCATCGGCCTGGGACATCTACCCAACCAAAGCGTGATAAGGGAAGGACATCGGATCTCCAGGTCATAAGTTAAGTGCCACTCTGAATTAAATCCTTCGGTCATTTATCATTCTATTGAAATATCCATCCGTCTTACTTCTGTTATATAATAATAATATAAATTTGTGATTCCTTGTAGGGACTTCGACCATGCACAAATCCGGATGCAGGGTTTTGTCAATTGCACAAAAGGTATTCGAGTTTCATTTCGCTGATCGTAAAGGAGTGCCCTAGGTTTTCTAAGGACTGATACGATTCTAAAACTAGAAGGTTAACATCGTGGTGAAAAAGTCCATTCAAAAACATAGTCCAATATTTTAGATTTGTATCTTTAAATTTAACGGAAGGGCATAAGGATCATAACCTTATTACTATGTAACTGATTGAATCATATAATTAGAATATGGTTGCATTTTTTTAAAAGTTGTATATTTGATTTTAGGGTGGAAATACAAATAGTCAATTCTTACAGAGCAATAGATCTGTTATATGAGTAATTCTGGAATGGATATCAACACACATTTGTGAACAATGATTCTGTCTTGACTCTTTTCTTTGGATCTTATGGAGAAATTCAACGATTTCTTGTTTAGTCCTGTAGCTTTACTCTTTTTGAATTATCTCAGATTCTTGTTTATTATCTATTATTCTATTCATTTACCTTTAATAATAATTTTCTTTCAAGGTATCTCATTTCGATTATGCATACTATTTACTTTCCGTCGTTGTATATTCCAGAAATTCCACT
>JASDQU010738428.1:160147-171910 GCA_032191745.1 Picea mariana | reverse complement strand
AGGGTTTTGGGATGAAGATAATCTGTTTTATTGAAATTCAAGATAAAAAGGTTACAACCTTTTCTTGCGACTGCTTTACGAACCAAGTCTGGGCTCCTCTATCATGGCTCTAAGTGCATCAATCCCACATTATATTCTCATAAACAACATACCATCAAGGGAAGGAGGAAGGGTTGCACATGGAGAATGGCTGGAGGAGAAAGTTGAGGCTAAAATGCAGAGCATGATGCAAATCTTGGGCAATGAAAGGGAAGGGATTTTGGCAGAGTTTTCTTATTCTCTTGTGCATGTGTCTAAATGACTCCCTGATACCTATTTTTATATAATAAAAATATGGTTATTCAGTTTGGGGATGGGCTACAAGGGGTAAAATGGTTAGGAAACCCTCCATAGCCTATAAGTTCCATTGAATTCTGCACAATTTTATATTTTTTTCAACTTTTGGAGGTAAACACAAGCTAACTAGTGTAATGTACCTCAAAATTGCCAAAAAAATAAAAAATTCTATGGAACATTAATCTACAATTTTATTAACCGATTCATAGTTAAGAGGAGGAAATATGTATTCCCATTGTTAATCTCTGTGAGGTATCTTATATTCTGACTTTCAAACGATTACAATTCTACCCCAGCCTAACTCACTTTGAACAAAAAACTTAAATTAATAACTCTCTACAATTTCTAAAAATTTCCTTCGGTCCCAAACTTATTCTAATACTCACATACATATATCTGTATAGTATATTAAACTTAGGACTTATAGTCCTAATCTGTCCTTTAAACACGAGCTTCTAAAATTGCGCACAAGGCTATCTCATTTGACCTTGGAACAAAATTCGTATACCATACATAAAGTAACGGGGTCGGGATTATACCCCTTAGTAGAATATAAATGACTTAACATAAGATACATGGAATTAATTTGGTATGGTCCAAATCATCGAAATGGATTACCCTACGAATTATTGGTGGTTAGTGATCTTCCAGTCACCATTTACATAAAGGTTTGGGTAACAGAACCCCACACTAATTCTCGTTTAACTCTGTCTTAACTAAGCAATGTCTCAATTGAACGAAGTCTCATTTGAATGGTATGTTAACTAAAATGAACAAACAATTAGATTCAAAGGGTTCTAGCTGGTCATGTCACGAAGGGACTACTCTTAACTTCGCATTTTATTGATATGAGGGGAGGGATTTCTTGTCAGATAGGAGTTAAAGATCTGAACCTGCTATTAATGGAGGTCCTGTGTGTGTGAGTTTCGATTGTTTTTACCTGACCCCTCCTCCAATATGGTCGCTCCAACTCTGCCCCATCACATGGCCAAGACAACCTTCGTACCCTCAACATTTAATCTGTGTAATACGAGCTACTTTGGGGTTAAGTGAGTTTTTCTATTGCCATTTGTGAAGTCCTCCGAAATGGCTCTGCGTTTATTTTAGCGGGGAAGACTGTTGACTTGGTGGATGTTACCTGGTGGAAACATGCAGCGTTATCCATCCTCTTTGGTAATTTCATGATACTACTGTAATCTAATAGATCAATAGAACCTCAGGGTTTCATTATAGTGCAAGAAAACCCTCTTACTGTAAATTCTTACGTGATTCTCTTTTTAATTAAGGTTCCCATTATCATCATTATTTCATAACTTCCTGGACTGTTCCCGCTCCTGGATAAGTAGATTCTTACTGTTGTTTTATTCTCAACTTTATGAGAGGGCTCGACATCCCATTCCCTTGTTTCTGATTTCAAAGAATTTACTCCTGTGTTAGTTCTCATAGGTAATCTACCCTTAGGGTTTTGTCGTTCCCTTACATTCTTTACAATGCCTCTATTGATATGCATTGAGGCCTGGTATTGAACTTCTGCGAGGCTACGTAGATTTCTAGTCTGGAGTTGAAGATCTGTACTGTGTATTATATATTATATTTCATTTCTTTCTTTTTAAAAGATGAATCCACCCTTCTGTAGTTTTCATCAGACCTTTAGCTGGTCCTTACGAATATAATGCTTCCTTAAAGGCTATTGCATTCCTATTCGACACAAAAGGAAATGTGACTTCTGTGTTTCGAACAATTAGTTAGGGAATACCCTACATCATATAATATTTGAGTTTGTATAACTTCTTGAGTTAAGTGTGTTTCCTACTGTTATTATCGTTGTCTGTTGATAGTATATGCCATTTGAAGCCTGGTAAACTCAGTACGAAGGTTAACTCTGTATTTAGCATTGATTTAAAAATACCCTCTTCAATATATATATAGTCAGTTCATGGTAGGTTTTGATATCAACATTAACATATAAAATTTCATTATGTGTGTAACATTTTCACGATGCCTTCGGCCTGGTCGCACGACATGACTTATGCAATTCTTATTTTAAATGTTAATACTATTTGTTTATTTAATTTTATGAAGAATTTGATTTATATGCTTATGGTACCAACTCTAATGATGGGACCCTTTTGTTGCAAGGTTACCCATCAGGAAGTCCTTGGACCACCCTCCCATTAACCTGGGACGTCTACCCAACCAAAGCACGATAAGGGAAGGACATCAGATCTCCAGGTCATAAGTTAAGTGCCACTCTAAATTAAATCCTTTCAGTCATTTATCATTCTGTTGAAATATCCATCCGTCTTACTTCTGTTATATAATACTAATATAAATTTGTAATTCCTTGAGGGACTTCGACCATGCACAAATCTAGATGCAGGCTCCTGTCAATTGCGTAAAAGGTATTCAAGTTTCATTTCACCGATCTTAAAGGAGTGCCCTAGGTTTTCTAAGGACTGATACGATTCTAAAACTAGAAGGTTAACATCGTGGTGAAAAAGTCCATTCAAAAAGATAGTCCAATATTTTAGATTTGTATCTTTAAATTTAACGGAAGGGCATAAGGATCATAACCTTATTACTGTGTAATTGATTGAATCATATAATTAGAATATGGCTGCATTTTTTTAAAAGTTGTATATTTGATTTTAGGGTGGAAATACGAACAATCAATTCTTGTAGAGAAATAGATCTGTTATATGAGTATTTCTGGAATGGATATCAACAGACATCTGTGAACAATGATTCTGTCTTGACTCTTTTCTTTGGATCTTATGGAGAAATTCGATGATTTCTTGTTTAGTCCTGTAGCTTTACTCTTTTTGAATTATCTCAGATTCTCGTTTATTATCTGTTAGTCTATTCATTTACCTTTAATAATAATTTTCTTTCCAGGTATCTCATTTCGATTATGCATACTATTTACTTTGCGTCGTTTTATATTTCAGAAATTCCACTAAGACTAGTTACACTGTTGCCTTCCATTATATTTTAATACCTGTTGGATCTGTAGTATGAAAACCTATAGTCAAGAATTAATCTTATGTATTTCTGAAATTTATATTCCTTTAAATCAAATCTCAACGAAATAGAAAGATAGAATATCAAACTTCTGTGTAGGCATATATATATATTTGATGTTATTCTCACCTTACATAGATATTATGTAAGTGTTATGACTCTGTATAATTATTTACAGTAAGATGCGAATGTATAATTACTTTCTATTCTTGTACTTATATAAACACATGATTCATACTCTCTGAAAATAGATTCGGACTAACTTTGTTTTAAACTAGAAACATTCTAGTGTGTTCGCATAATTCCGAACCTACTCATAATTTGGATGTACAGGCAATGAAGTATAAAATTACACTTGCAGTGGGGGTTTATCCTACGTTTGTTTCCATCCATTCGTGGTTTAACTCACAGCTATAATTCACACAACATTACGCTAGCTAAACTCTTTTATCCATTTAAATCAAAACGATTATTGATTAGGAAGAAATTCAACATAATTAATTTACCCAACAAAATATAAATGTATTCTTTCAGCCATTTAAAGAAAAATATATATAACCATAAAAGAGTAGATGAACATATCTTAACCATTTTGCTGAAAGACAAAGGGAACAACCATGTTCCTTCCAACCTTAGAACGGAACAACCAATGTCACTTGCTCCATTCACCCCCTAGCCTGACCATGAATCCATGAGGGCGAACTCAGAACTCCCCTCAGCAATAGTCCTTTCGCTTCAACAACTTCTCCTTGCCTCACACTCAGAAAACTAGTGTTCATAACAACAAGAGATAATTATCCTTTTTCTAGCATACTAGGCAGTGTCCTGCCTCCTCTCATATGCTATATATCCAAAGCCATTTTTTCCTAGGTCTTTTTCCCCCTTGGGAATTTTTGCATCTTTCCAAATTTTTGATTTTCAAGGGCTGCCAATGGCCAAATTCTTGATTTTCCACTTGTCACATTCATCCTTGAGGTAGTTCCAACATGTTCCCCTCTCATGGAGTCATGGTCAACTGATTTTTTAACATGGTTGTTCCATTTGTCCATCAACAATAAATATAAAATATCTTGTTTCATAGAAGTGTCATAGTCAATTAGTTAGTTGGGTCAAATCAGATCTCTGGCCAACAATCATAATCATCAATTACAATTAACTAAATTCGAAATTTGGAATTTCCATAAATGGTAAAAAATTTTCAATTTCGAATTTACTAAAAATAAAATTAATTTCCTAAGCAAATTCCAAATTTAAAATAATTTATTTTTAGGGATGTTACATCCTTTCCCCCTTCAATAAAACATTGTCCTCAGTGTTCACTCCTTTCTTGGAATAGTATTGGATGAGATTTCTTCAAATCTCCCTCCAACTCCCAAGTGGCCTCCTCAGGGCTAAAGTTCTTCCATTGCACTTTCACCTGGGCAATGACTCTGTTCCGAAGTGCTATTTCTCTCCTGTCCAGAATGCCCAGAGGTTACATTTGGAACTCACCTTCTGGTTCCACCTGCACCAAGTTTCAGTCGATCATATGAGTAGGGTCATGAACATAATTCTTTAACAAAGAAACATGAAATACATTATGAATTTTTAGGTTGGCAGGAAGTGCAAGTTGGTATGCTACGGGTCCAATTCGAGCTAAGATCTTGAAAGGGCCACAAAACCTGGGTGCCAACTTGGCACAGTTCCCTAGATTTAGTGAAATATTTTGGGCTTTGACTTTTAAATAGATGTGGTCTCCCACTTGAAATTCCAAGTGTCTTCTTTTTTGGTCTGCATAACTTTTCTGCCTGTCCTATGCCTCTTTTAAGTTTTGTTGTACTTTTCTTACCATTCTCTCCATTTCCTAGAGAATTTACGGTCCAACCACGAGTCTGTCAACTAGGTTATCCCAGCTAATTAGAGTCGTACAGTACTTCGAAAGGGCTCATCTTAGCCGAAGTTTGGTATCCATTGTTGTATGCAAATTCTACCAAGTGTAGGTTGTCTTCGCACTTGCTTGGTTTTGTTCTTACGTACATGCGTTTCATATCTTATACGATTTGGTTTGTTCATTCAGTCTGCCCATCTGTTTGTGGATGATATCTTGTGGTGAAATTCAAGTTAGTATTTATCCCTGCAAACAATTCTTCCAAAAAGCAGATGTAAATTTTACGTCTCTATCTGAAATCACCATTTTAGGAATACCATGCAGTCTAAAAATTTCTTTCATGAATATTTCAGCGATGTTAATATCTTTAAAAGTAGACTTTACAGGAATAAAGTGTGCATACTTACTAAGTTTATTGATTACCACCATAATTGAATCATTCTGTTTTTGAGTTCTAGGCAAACTTGTAATAAAGTCCAGTGATATAGTCTCCCATTTCCAGTCCGGCACAAGTAAGGGCTGCAACAGGTCGGCTGGATGCTAGTGTTCGACTTTTACCTGCTGACAATAATGACACTTAGCTAAGTATTCTGTTGTTTTTCCCTTCATATTAGGCCAATAAAATAATTTTCTTAGTGCTATTATTGTTTTCTAGTATCCTGGGTGACCAGAATATGGTTTCTTATGAACTTCATCCAAAACTATTAAATTTAACTCTGCCGAATCTGGTATGTATATTTTGTTTTTGAATTGTAGCAGACCATTTATGTCCAAACTTAGATCCGTTTTGTCTGAATTTTCTATAGTGTTCTTTAATTCTGCCACTGTCTTAGTGTAATTTTCGTCATTATTACCTGCAACCTTTATCCTTTGCTCAAGATCACTTTATGCCCTGCTAATGTTTATTTCAAACAACCCATGAAATATTCTACTTAAAGCATCAACCACTTTGTTTTCCTTACCCTTGATATGTCTTAGCTCAAAGTCAAATTTGCTCAAGAAGGTTAGCCATCTTGCTTGCCTTGCATTAAGGTCCAGCCGACTAAACAAAAATTTCACACCATTGTTGTATGTCAATAACAAAAAATTTCTATCCATTATGTAGTGCCACCACATCTTTAAGGCGTGTATAACAACTACCAACTCTAAGTCATGAGCGATGTAGTTTCGTTCGCATTCCTTTAGTTTTCGGGACTCATAACAAATAACGTGCCCTTCTTGAGTTAGGACACCACCTAGTCCTTCTTTAATCGCATCTACACAGATGGTGAAGTCTTTATCTAGATCTGCTACCTTTAAAATGGGTGCGGTCATTAATAATTCCTTTAACTTATTAAAACCATCTTGACATTTCTGTGACTAGTTAGACTTGGTTCCCTTCTTTTGTAGTGATGTGATAGGGTATGGAATTTTGTAAAATCCCTCTATAAATCTGTAGTAATATCCGGTGATTCCCATGAATGACTAGATGTCTGCTACGTCCTTAGGGATTGGCCATTCCATGATGGCTCTTATTTTCTCGGGATCGAATGCAATTCCTTCTGCAGATATTACATGTCCTAGGTATTGTATTTTCTTATGATAAAAGTCACATTTATCAAATTTAGCATACAGTTTGTGGTTTGCAAAAATATCCTCAAGTGCTCTTCGTGTTCTTCTTCTGTTTTATAATATATGTCATCAATAAATACAAACACAAACTTGTCCAAGTACTGACTCAAAATACTGTTAATTAAGCACATAAACATGGTTGGCACATTAGTGAGTCCAAATGGTGTAAAAAAAAATTCATAATGTCCATTTCTCGTTCGAAATGCTATTTTAATTATATCCTCATATTTTATCCTAACCTAGTGATAACCAGATCGTAAATCCAATTTTGAGAAAATATTTTCCTCACCTGCTTGATCGAACAAATCATTTATCCTAGGTAAGGGGTACTTGTTCTTAATAGTCAATTTTATTAATTGTCTGTAATCGATGCATAATCTAAGATTTCCAACTTTATTTTTCACAAAGAGGACTGGTGCTCCCCATGGTGAAACACTCGGTCTGATATATTCTTTGTCCAATAATTCTTGTAGTTGATTTTTTAGTTCTATTAATTCCGAAAAACTCATTCGGTAAGGTGCTTTAGAGATAGGGGCTGAACCAAGTAGTAGGTCGATAGAAAAGTCTATCTCCCTCCTTGGGGGTAATTCATGTATCTCATCAACAAACACATCTTTGAAATCATGCAAAACAGCATAATCCTCCAAGTTGGGTTTATTTTCTTTTTCTAACAGGTTTGTTACTTGGATGGCATAAACTTGACAACCTTTTCTCAAGCATTTCTCTAATTGCATTGCTGAAATCTGTCTAACGAAGACTGGTTTTTGTATAGCTTGAACTGTCCTAACAGTGTCATTTTTGTCTTTATACTTGAGTGATTTTTCATAACAATCTAACACTACTTTATGCCTTTCTAACCAATCCATTCTGATAATTACATCATAAGACCCTAATGGTAGAATGTTCAGATTTGTCTTTATGTTTTGACCACCTAAACTGAACTCATAATAAAAAATAAAGTCGACAACTTTTCTTTTCGTTCCTATTGCTAATTGTACCATCCAAGATTTTTCATGTCTTGTTTTCTTAAGTTTATTTGACTCCACTATACCAGGAGTGATATAAATCAATGTAGCTCCAGGATCAATTAAAACAAAAATACAAGTGTTATTGATTTTACCTTCAATTTCCACCACATAGGACTGGTGTTCAGCTTGCCGACCATCCACGACTGCATTTATCCGATGCAAGCTTCTGCCCACATCTCCCACTATAGAGGCTTCCTGCAGGTTGTGAATTGTAGTTATGGCTTCTGAAGTCAAATGTGGATAGTTCCTCCTTAAGTGAGGTTCTCCACATTCACAACATTTTAATGGTTCACGGCGGCTGTCCCCAAACTTCTTTGTTCCCAGATTTACTGGTTTACAACCTCCTTGGGTGTTTGGATTGTTGGAGTGAACATATTTACTTGGAAAACTTTTTGCTGTGTTTCGATAAGGAGCTGGCTGGTATCCCTTCTTCCGCTGGTTCATTCGGTCTTCTTTATTTTCTTTCCAAGCCTTGGGAAATTTTGACTATTGTTTGTATTGGTCGTAACACATTCGGGCTTTCTTGAATACTTCACTCAAGGACTTGGGGTTATCAAATTCGATTCTGTCCTTGTAGGACTATGGTAAACAACTTAGGAACCGTTGGATTTTCACTTTATCCTCCTGGATATAAGGTACGAACCTTAGTAATTCTAAGAATTTGTTTATCAGATCTTCCATAGCCATTTGACCGAGTCGTGGCTCATAAAATTCTTTAGTTTTTCTTTCATAGTAACTTTCAGATAGGTACTGTTTCTTAAATTTTTTCTTAAAGTCTGACCATTCCATATGTTTTTCCTTTAAACCCTTGGCCAACTTCAGGTCTTGCCACCAAATGCTGTCTTTCCCTTTCAGATTATAGATGGCCATTCTAACCTTCATATTATTGGAATAGTTGTATATCTGGAAATACTTCTTGATGTCTAATAACCAAGCTTCAGCTTCCTCCCCTGTTCTAGATTTTCCATCAAAGGTAGATGGTTTTATTTTCTTAAACTCTCCCTCAAGGTGATCCACCTGTTTCCTTTTTCTACCTGTTTTTGTTTTATCTTCAGCTGAACGTGTACCTTTAGCTGAGTTGTCCCCTTTCTCTGATTTAGGACCAGAATTATTGGAGGCTCTTTTAGTAACCTCTTCTTCCTGGTTATTGTCCTTTGGGGTTTTCTTTGTCACTATACTTCGCAACAAGACTTCATTTATTTCCTGTTGTTTGTGTTGTGCCTTTTTCAGTTTCTCATTGTCTGCTTTGAAAACCTACAACTCAACAATGAGATTTCTCATCTTTTCCAGAACTTCAGTAGGTGAGCTCCCATCGTTGTTCTATCTCTGATATTCAGGAGGTCGTTTTCTAGGATTCTCCTCAATTCTGATATCTGCTTCATCCCGGGATGCCATGATTAAAATAGAACAGAAAAATAGTTTTTTGTTTGTAACATTAATGGTTTGTTAGTTTTGTATAGACATAAATATGTGCTAAAATATTTCGGCCTTGTTCAAGGTCCAAGTGTTGTAACCTTTGCTCTGATACCATATGTAATGTACCTCAAAATTGCCAAAAAATAAATAAATTCTATGGAACATTAATCTACAATTTCATTAACCGATTCATAGTTAAGAGGAGGAAATATGTATTCCCATTGTTAATCTATGTGAGGTATCTTATACTCTGACTTTCAAATGATGACATTTCTACCCTAGCCTAACTCATTTTGAACAAAAAACTTAAATGAATAGCTCTCCACAAATTCTAAAAATTTCCTGTAGTCCCAAACTTATTCTAATAATCACATACATATATCTGTATAGTATATTAAACTCGAGACTTATAGTCCTAATCTCTCCTTTAAACATGAGATTCTAAACTTGTGTGCAAGGCTATCTCATTTGACCTTGGAAAAAAATTCGTATACCATACATAAAGTAACGGGGTCGGGATTATACCCCTTAGTATAATATAAATGGCTTAATATAAGATACTTGGAATTAATTTGGTATGGTCCAAATCATCAAAATGGATTCCCCTACGAATTATTGGTGGTTAGTGATCTTCCAGTCACCATTTACATAAGGGTTTGGTTAACAGAACCCCACACTAATTCTCATTTAACTCTGTCTTAACTAAGTGATGTCTCAACTGAAAGAAGTCTCATTTGAACGATATGTTAACTGAAATGAACAAACAGTTAGAGTCAAAGGGTTCCAACTGGTTGTGTCATGAAGGGACTGCTCTTAACTTTGCGTTTTCTTGATATAAGGGGAGGGATTTCTTGTCAGATAGGAGTTAAAGCTATGAACCTGCTATTAATGGAGGTCCTGCGTGTGCGAGTTTTGATGGTTTTCACCTGACCCCTCCTCCAATATGGTCACGCCAACTCTGCCCCATCACATGGCTAGACCAATCTTCATACCCTCAACATTTAATCTGTGTAATAGGAGCTCCTTTAGGGTTAAGTGAGTTTTTATATTGTCATTTGTGAAGTCCTCTAAAATGGCTCTGCGTTTATTTTATCAGCAGGGAAGACTATCGACTTGGTGGATGTTACCCAGTGGAAACATGCAGCACTATCCGTTCTCCCTGGTAAGTTGATGATACTGCTGTAATCTAATAGATCAATAGAACCTCAGGGTTTCATTATAGTGGAAGAAAACCCTCTTACTGTAAATTATTATGATGATTCTCTTTTTAATTAAGGTTCCCATTATCATCATTCTTTCATAACTTCCTGGATGACAGAATACATTTATATTTTGTTGGGTAAATTAATCTGTTGAATTTCTTCCTAATCAAGAATCGTTTTGATTTAAATGGCTAAAAGAGTATAGTAAGCGTAATGTTGTGTGAATTATAGTTGTGAGTTAAACCACGAATGGATGGAAACAAACGTAGGATAAACCCCCCCTGCAAGTGTAATTTTATACTTCATTGCCTGTACATCCAAATTATGAATAGGTTCAGAATTATGCAAACACGCTGTAATGTTTCTAGTTTAAAACAAAGTCAGTCTGAATCTATTTTAGGATATTATGAATCATGTGTTTATATAAGTACAAGAATAGAAAGTAATTATACATTCACATCTTACTGTAAAGAATTATATAGTCATAACACTTACATAATATCGATGTAAGGTGAGAATAACATCAAATATTCATATATATATATATATATATATATATATATATATATGCCTGCACAGAAGTTTGATATTCTATCTTTCTATTTCGTTGAGATTTGATTTAAAGGAATATAAATTTCAGAAATACATAAGCTTAATTCCCAACTATAGGTTTTCATACTATAGATTCAATAGGTATTAAAATATAATGGAAGACAACAGTCTAACTAGTCTTAGTGGAATTTCTGGAATATACAACAACGGAAAGTAAATAGTATGCATAATCGAAATGAGAGACCTGGAAAGAAAATTATTATTAAAGGTAAATGAATAGACTAACAGATAATAATCGAGAATATGAGATAATTCAAAAAGAGTAAAGCTATAGGACTAAACAAGAAATCATTGAATTTCTCCATAAGATCCAAAGAAAAGAGTCAAGACAGAATCAATGTTCACAGATGCGTGCTGATATCCATTCCAGAATTACTCATATAACAGATCTATTGCTCTACAAGAATTGATTGTTCGTATTTCCACCCTAAAATAAAATATACAACTTTTAAAAAAATACAGTCATATTCTAATTATATGATTCAATCAGTTACACAGTAATAAGGTTATGATCATAATGCCCTTCCGTTAAATTTAAATATACAGAGCTAAAATATTGGACTATATTTTTGAATGGACTTTTTCACCACGATGTTAACCTTCTGGTTTTAGAATCGTATCAGTCCTTAGAAAACCTAGGGCACTCCTTTAAGATCGGCGAAATGAAAAT
>JASDQU010738428.1:135761-154100 GCA_032191745.1 Picea mariana | reverse complement strand
ACTAATTCTCGTTTAACTCTGTCTTAACTAAGCGATGTCTCAACTGAAAGAAGTCTCATTTGAACGGTATGTTAACTGAAATGAACAAACAGTTAGAGTCAAAGGGTTCCAGCTGGTCATGTCACGAAGGGATTTCTCTTAACTTTGCGTTTTCTTGATATAAGGGGAGGGATTTCTTGTTAGATAGGAGTTAAAGCTATGAACCTGCTATTAATGGAGGTCCTGCGTGTGTGAGTTTCGATGGTTTTCACCTGACCCCTCCTCCAATATGGTCGCGCCAACTCTGCCCCATCACATGGCCATGCCAATATTCATACCCTCAACATTTAATCTATGTAATAGGAGCTCCTTTAGGGTTAAGTGAGTTTTTATATTATCATTTTTGAAGTCCTATGAAATGGCTCTGTGTTTATTTTCTCAGTAGGGAAGACTGTCGACTTGGTGGATGTTACCCGGTGGAAATAGGAAGTGCTATCCATCCTCCCTGGTAAGTTCATGATAATACTGTAATCTAATATATCAATAGAACCTCAGGGTTTCATTACAGTGGAATAAAACCCTCTTACTGTAAATTCTCATGATGATTCTCTTTTTCATTAAGGTTCCCATTATCGTAATTCTTTCATAACTTCCTGGACTATTCCCGCTCCTGGATAAGTAGATTCTTACTATTGTTTTATTCTCAACTTTCTGAGAGGGCTCGATATCCCATTCCCTTGTTTCCGATTTCAAAGAATGTACTCATGTGTTAGTTCTCGTAGGTACTCTACCCTTAGGGTTTCGTCATTCTCTTACATTCTTTACAGTACCTCTATTGATATGCATTGAGGCCTGGTATTGAACTTCTGTGAGCCGACGCGGGGTTCTAGTCTGGAGTTGAAGATATGCACTGTGTATTATATATTATATTGTGTTTCTTTGTTTTTAAAAGATGAATCCACACTTCTGCAGTTTTCATCAGACCCTTAGTGGGTCCTTACGAATATAATGCTTCCTTAAAGGATATTGCATTCCTATTCGGCACAAAAGGAAATGTGACTTCTGTGTTTTGAACAGTTCATTAGGGAATACCCTACATCCTATAATATTTGAGTTTGTATAACTTCTTGGGTTAAGTGTGTTTACTACTATTATTATCATTGTCTGTGGGTAGTATATGCTATTTGAAGACTGGTAAATTCAGTAAGAAGGTTAACTCTGTATTTAGCGTTGATTTAAAAATACCCTCTTCAATATATACAATCGGATCAAGGTAGGTTTTGATATCAACATTAACGTATAGAATTTCATTCTGTGTGTAACGTTTTCACGATGCCTTTGGCCTTCTCACACGGCACGACTTATGCAATTTGTATTTTAAATGTTAATATTGTTTGTTTATTTTATTTTATGAAGAATTTGATTTATACGCTTCTGGTACCAACTCTAATGATGGGACCATGTTGTTGCGAGGGTACCCATCAGGAAGTCCTTAGAACACCCTCCCCTCGGCCTGGGATGTCTACCCAACCAAAGCGTGACAAGGGAAGGACATCAGACCTCCAAGTCATAAGTTAAGTGCCACTCTGAATTAAATCATTTCGGTCATTTATCATTCTATTGAAATATCCATCCATCTTACTTCTGTTATATAATACTAATATAAATTTGTAATTCCTTGCAGGGACTTCGACCATGCACAAATCCAGATGTAGGCTCCTGTCAATTGCACAAAAGGTATTCGATTTTCATTTCGCCGATCTTAAAGGAGTACCCTAGGTTTTATAAGAACTGATACGATTCTAAAACTAAAAGGTTACCATCGTGGTGAAAAAGTCCATTCAAAAATACAGTCCAATATTTTAGCTCTGTATATTTAAATTTAACGGAAGGGCATAAGGATCATAACCTTATTACTGTGTAACTGATTGAATCATATAATTAGAATATGACTGTATTTTTTTAAAAGTTGTATATTTTATTTTAGGGTGGAAATACGAACAGTCAATTCTTCCAGAGCAATAGATCTGTTATATGAGTAATTCTGGAATGGATATCAACACGCATCTGTGAACAGTGAGTCTATCTTGACTCTTTTCTTTGGATCTTAAGGAGAGATTCAATGATTTCTTGTTTAGTCCTGTAGCTTTACTCTTTTTGAATTATCTCAGATTCTCATTTATTATCTGTTAGTCTATTCATTTACCTTTAATAATAATTTTCTTTCCAGGTCTCTCATTTCGATTATGCATACTATTTACTTTCCGTCGTTGTATATTCCAGAGATTCCACTAAGACTAGTTAGACTGTTGTCTTCCATTATATTTTAATACCTGTTGGATCTATAGTTTGAAAACCTATAGTCGAGAATTAAGCTTATGTATTTCTGAAATTTATATTCCTTTAAATCGAATCTCAAGGAAATAGAAAGATAGAATATCAAACTTCTGTGCAGGCATATATATATATATATATATATATATATATATATATATATAACTCTATATGAATATTTGATGTTATTCTCACCTTACATCAATATTATGTAAGTGTTATGAATCTATATAATTCTTTACAGTATGATGTGAATGTATAATTACTTTCTATTCTTGTACTTATATAAACACATGATTCATACTATCCGAAAATAGATTTAGATTGACTTTGTTTTAAACTAGAAACATTACAGCGTGTTTGCATAATTCTGAACCTACTCATAATTTGGATGTATAGGCAATGAAGTATAAAATTACACTTGCAGGGGGGGTTTATCCTACGTTTGTTTCCATCCATTTGTGGTTTAACTCACATCTATAATTCACACAACATTACGCTAGCTATACTCTTTTAGCCATTTAAATCAAAACGATTCTTGATTACGAAGAAATTCAACATAATTAATTTACCCAGAAAAATATAAATGTATTTTTTTATCCATTTAAAGAAAGAGGTATATAACTAGAAAAGAGTAGATGAACATATCTGAACTAGTTTGCTGAAAGACAAATGGAACAACCATGTTCCTCCCAACCTTAGAACAGAATAGCCAATGTCACTTGCTCCATTCAGCCCCCTAGCCTGACCATGAATCCATGAGGGCGAACTCAGAACTCCCCTTAGCAATAGTCCTTCTGCTTCAACAACTTCTCCTTGTCTCACACTCAGAAAACCAGTGTTCATAACAACAAGATATAATTATCCTTTTTCTAGCATACTAGGCAACGTCCTGCCTCCTCTCATATGCTATATATCTAAAGCCATTTTTTCCTAGGTCTTTTCCCCCCTTGGGAATTTTCGCATCTTTCCAAATCCCTGATTTTCAGGGGCTGCCAATGGAAAAATTCTTGATTTTCCACTTGTCACATTTAGCCCTAAGGTAGTTCCAACATGTTCCCCACTCATGGAGTCATGGGCAACTGATTTTTTAACATGGTTGTTCCATTTTTCCATCAACAATAAATATAAAATATCCTGTTTCATACAAGTGTCATAGTCAATTGGTTAGTTGGGTCAAGTCATATCTCTGCCCAACAATCATAATCATGAATTACAATTAACTAAATTCGAAATTCAGAATTTCCATAAATTGAAAAAATTTTCCAATTTCGAATTTACTAAAAACATAATTAATTTCCTAAGCAAATTCCAGATTTAAAATAATTTATTTTTGGGGATGTTACAACTAGAATGCAACATGCATATGTATGTGGGATAACTAGCATGCAAAATGCATTTGTACACAATTTATTAGTGCAGCAGGGTGCATACAATATGCAAAAAAAGGTTTTTAGAAGGAAGCCTCAACAATATTTTTGACAAAGTATGCAAATGGATAGGACAATGTCTTGGATGCATAGATGTAGAATTTTTGGACTATAATAGATGCCCCCTAATGTTTGAGGTTAGAAGAGAAATTGATGGTCGAAATAAATTACAATATCTTTACATACTGGGAAGGCACAGAGTTGAGTGAGACCGAGATGAGTGTTCATGAGCGTGTTATCTGCAAAATAATGATAATCTCTCCGAGGCAGGCATACCCATGCTCATGATAAACTAAGAATGGTTTCCACTCAAGAACATTACAGATCCATGTCATATATATAGTAATCATGACCACGAGACAAATATGAATGTCTATGTAAAGTTTAACCATGAACAATACACAACGAATCTACATCTCAAAATCATATGAAGATATATAGGTATAATATGTTATGTATCCTCAAGAAGCGTCAATGCCTGTGGCTGGAGATGATAACTTCATAGATAGAGTAACAACTTCAAGATATTCAAAACTCAGGTAGGAGTACAATAGGAGTGTAATACTCACTACTCCGATGTCTTCGACATGCCGTCGGGGAAAGACAGGAGGACCTCGATCATCAAGCACAAAACTTCATTGATTTTGAATCCAAACTTGATTAGAATATTGGGATGATCAACTCATGAAAGTCAAGAGATCAACTGTAGAATGGCCAAATCAGGTTGGATAAAACTTCCCTTGGACGAAATCATGACAAAATGATGAGACTCATTAAGCATATATTTGACATACGTTTGTGACACAGGAGGCACCACAAACTCTCCATATGTTTGGAAGAGCAATCAAACGGAGGAGTACACATTTCTATGTAACGAGAACAAATTCCTAAGGTCATGTAGATCCCTATGCTTGGAGAACAAACAAAAGGACGTGCTTTTTCCAAGGGAGACTATCTTTTTGCCGATAAAAGAGAAGGTATATCATGTTCCCTCTTTTTGGAATATTTGATTTTTTTGTCTTTTTCAAATTTTTAACGAGCTTGAAAAATAATAAAAGAATGCTACATTATAAAGGAGGAACGAGTGTCGTGAGAAAGAAAACTAGTCCCAAGCACATGGAACATACTGATGCTCAGTGCAAGGATACATGTGTAGGATAAGGACACTTGGTAAAATTTCTCCATGGGTCAAGGTGTCAGATCGCAAGGGCAAAAAGTGCTAAAAGGATTGTATTTAAGGAATTCTTTGAAGGTTCAATTAATAGAAACATGAAGCCAACATTAGGCCAAAGATGCAAGGATGAGACATGTGTTGTGATTAAGGATGACAACAAGACTCCTTTTGTGTAAATTTTTACGAGCCTAGAGAAGGTAAGCTCAGTGGTTTTTCACGTTTAGAGAGTTTGAAAAACACTAAAATAAGACTCCAGAGTGTTCCTTTTTCATAATTAGTCCAGTCGGTTCAAAAAAGGGTTAAAATTATACCGAAAGGACGTCTCTTCAAAACCATTTTAACAAGTGTGACAGAGACAAGTTCACTTGACTATCTTATCAATTTTAAGAAGTATGAAAAGAGCTTAACTATGGACTCACAACCTTTTTCGAAATTTAGTCTCCTTAGCCCGAAAAAGTATAAAACATAAATTAGGAGAACTTTCTTGGTGAGACATGTCTCCTGAGGCGTACTTTTTTCTTGGATAATCTATTGACCGAAAAAAGAGTTAAACTTATGCCAAATAGATATTCCTTTTGGACCAATTAACGAGTGTGAAAGGAACAAGGTTACTCAACAATATTTTCATACTTAGGGAGTCTGAAAAGAGCTTAAATATGGACTCTAAGGGGGTTCCTTTTTCGTAGATAATCTCGAAGGCCCGAAAAAGAGATAAACCAAAACCAAGGAGAATGCCCCTTTTTCGCAAATTTAGTCCCTTAGGTTGGAAAAAGGGTTAAAATTACGCTTGAGAATACTCTCCTAGTGAACCGTGGCTCCTATGGCGTACCTTTTTTGTAAAATTATCCATCCGAACCAAAAAGGGGTAAACTATCGTTGGACAAATGTGAATTGAAATTTTGGTTTGACGATCATGAAGGGAAACAAGATCACTCGACAATATTTTCAATTTTAGAGAGTCTGAAAAGGGCTTAAAGAAGACTCCAGGGGGGATTCTTTTCTTAAGTAATCTGAATGAGACCGAAAAGAATAAATAAATTCTCGTTAGATGTCTCTTTCAAATTTTAAGCGAGCTTGAAAGAAAAGAAACCATGCTCTAGGGGAGTCCCATGGGAAAGGCCAAGAATGCTGACTAGTAAGAGGAATGAGGCTTCATTGAAAAGGAATAGTGGGACTAAAAGGACTCTCGTGCCTATGAATTACTTTGACATGGGAACCAAAAGGAAAACAAGGCTCTAAGTAGGATTCCCATGGAAGGAATGCTCTACCACATAAAGTACGACACATTGATCAACAAGGTTAGGGTCGCAATTCAGTGGGGTTGATCCTTAGACCAAATGAACCAGAAAATGGATAGTGCAAGAATGCAAGTAGGGAAAGACATAACCTATATGCCAGTTTCAAGGTCAATACCTATCAGAATGGATTGATAAGATGAACAAATGTCTAATAAAAAACATCTCCAAGATCCTACATATAAGGCCAATAACACTCATCCAGAAGTTAATAAATCCAATATAGATAGAAGCTTCGAAAAATAAGAGGTGCTACTGAATACAAAACTTGAAAAAAACAAACATAGACTGTACAATATGGTACAAAGAACCGCACAACCTTACAAATCATGAATGGTAGTAGTTCAAGTAGAGCTCTGTGCTAGGCTCTGACCAAGATTCTCTTCGATAGTCAACCTGGAAATTCTCCCAAAAGGGAAGAAAACACAAACCATGGTGTAAGTCCTCCCACATTATATAAACCATAGTCATGGCTTCAATGATAGCCCCATCTGAAGGAAATTCAATATTTGAGAAATCACGTGAACAAGGAGGGTCGACAATCCCAAAGGGAGAAGTAAATTGACCATATTCCATATGACGATGGATATTTTGGCCAGGAATGACAAAGTCTATCAACAAAAAATCATAAGCACAGGGGCTTGAGGATATACAAACAGTGGGATCAGACTCAAAAGGAGACTCAAGATAAATTAGACCAAGAGGGGGAAACAAGGGATCTCATTCCCCCATCAGATAAAAATACTGATCAATTACCAAAACCATGTCTCGAGAAGGAAAACATGATTTCATAGGTTCCTTCTCAGAAGCAATTGAACATCGAGGATAAGATGCCACATAATTAACCCGTGGTAGGGTAGAGTCTACACGAACACTTGGAATATATAAAGGGGAATCCTAAACTAATGTCAAATTAGGTTTGTGATTATCAGATGCCAACTGGTCGATAGTGAAAATGCTTCCATTATGAGGGAAATTCATCACCCAGAAGAGCGTATACACCAAAACATTCATAGCATATACATAATCACACCCAAGAAGCATATTGAAATCTAACATGCCTTGAACCACTATAACATCGACAAGGATAGTATTCCCACCTAACAAGATAGGAAACTGAGGAAGAATCCCCAAATATTCACTAGAACGTATGTCAAAATCCAACATCTCATGCGAAGAAGAAACAAGCTTGGGAGAACCCAAAGCTTGCCAATCCGAGGAGGATAAAATACTTGTGGAGGCTCCTTCATCCACAATACATCGGTAAATATTTTTGAATTAACTTCATCCCTTATTTGAAATGGTGCAGAAGAAGGAAGGTTAGGCTCAACAAGTTCATTCCAATCAAAGAAAACCATCCTAGGACTTGGAGGGGGTGTGCTCGAAGTGAGTGGAATTCCCCCTTGTTTTGAAAGAACTGAACTGAAAATTCTAAAAACATAGTTGGTAAACACATCACTCCTCATTAGAAGAGTGGGATCAGCCAAATATTTCATCGTAATGACCACTTTGGTAGACTCGACACTCTCCAAGAGAAGAGTGGGATCGGTCAAAGATTGCATCGACACAACCACTTCCTCAACCACTAGATGAATAGGCTGGGAGGCAACAAGGTTTGAAGGCACATCACCCCCCAAAAAAGAAGTGGGGTCGGCCAAAGATTGCATTGACTTGACCACTTCATCAACCAAAGGATAAATAGACTATGAGGAAAAATCATAAGACTCAGAATCAAAAGAGTTTACAGACAGGGACCAAAATATTCGTGTCTCTAGAAGGATAGGGAATAAATGAGTAAGGTAATATCCTTTGAAAATATTACAAGGAAACTTAGGATTATGTCCTATCCTTCTAGGTTTCTCAACAAAATCAATGGCCCCACCATCACTAGCAGTGGCTGGTTTCCTGTCCTCAACATGACTCGTAGAGGTTGTTGACAACTCTCTGAAATGACTAGTAGAGGTTGGTTGTTGAAATCTAGTATGACTCACATTGATGATGCATGTGCCCATAACATGACTTGCAGTGGTTGGTTTCACATCTCCAACATGACTTACAGAAGTCAGTCATTGGTCGATAACATGACTCGCAGAGGCTACAGACCTATCGCTAGTATGACTAGTAGTGACTGGACTTTTGTGCCCAACTTGACTTGTATAGGTTGGGTGCTTGCCCCCAACATGACTAGAATAGGTTGAGTGATGGTCTTAAACATGAATTGTAGAGTTTTATGACCTATATCCAATGTGACTTGCAGAGGTTGGTGATTTATTCTTCCTATTCTTCCTCTTTCTATTTCATTTAGACTTTCGGTTACTAGTAGCTAGACTCTCACCAAAGAAGGAAGAAGGAGGAGGAGTGGACTTTGTTGACGAATGAAAATCAATGTGATTCCCATGACATAAGGTTCTTAACTGAGAAGCTTCAAGAAAATTTAGTACATTTGGAATGGTACCCAACCAAACGGATTGTCCCACATTCAACCCAGGAATGTACAAAGTGGCCATCAAAGGGACACCAACGTTTCCAAAGAAAGGAAAATCACAAGAATTCCCTTGCAAATGGGTTCCTTGGTTGGTATCGTCAGGAACTTGGGCCATTAAGATATTATGCATAGGTTCTTCCCTTGCGGGATCATTCAAGCCCAAAAACGTCTCACACACCAACTTTGGTAAATCAAAGGTATAACAATATATGCCTATAAGGAGGAGGATCCAAGTTTCTAAGTGGAAGAGCGAAAATTCCTCATGATCGACAGAGTGGGTGGTCTACCACCTTAGGTCAGAGACCCAAAGAAATGACTAACTAACTCGCTATGGTAAACTAGGTATCACAGAGCACACCACTAAGAAGAAAATCCTAAAAATATACAAACCAACCAAACTACCCTTCTGAATGCTTTTGACCCAGGGATATGAATTCTTGATTGTCCAAAGCATTCACAAAGGAAAATGACTAGCCAGGAGAAGCAGTTACCCAGACCCTCGACCAACGGTCCCTTCGAGTGTTGCCCAGAGAGTAAATAGTCTGCCTCAGGTACTGTGATACACCCCTCACAGTCACATGTGCTTCAACCTTTATAATGGAAACTAGGCCACCAAATTGTAATCAACAAGCACAAGGATAATGTCAACACTCGAGCAAGTGTATGGGAAAGGTAATTAAGCTCAAAGATCCTCCTGAGGCCTGAAACGCAATAGGGCCAAAATAACTCTTAGAGTACCTTGGACGGATCCAAGATTCCCAGAGGTATGACACAAGTCAGGTCAGTAATGCTACATGATTTATCCCCAATACACACTCTCCAAAACTCTTTGTCGGGATGAAGAGTGGATATCTCTATCACCGTCCTCCATGCGACCTGGTGTTTGACTCCTGTGTTAGAGGAGATTCCCGAATTGAGTAATTACAAGATGGATTTTTCACACCCTAGCACGGACACCTAAGTTAAGTTTTGGTTGGCCTTGGAGAGTTTACCTCTACACACATAATCCAAGGCCCTAGCCTAAGCTATTGGCAAACCCTAGAAAAAGTGTTACTAATATATTTTAGATTAGCGCGTTCATTTTAGGGGATTTTCTTACTCAAGGAAGGGAAGTGCAACTTATGTTGTTTGAAACTCTTGCAAAAAAAAAAACTAATTAGAACACTCGCAAAAAATAGTTTACACTAATTCTACATATGAAAAAGAGTTTCAAGCAAAAAGCATGAACAATCCTTCAAACCTAAAAATGGATTATTTTCTCCTTTCCATGCAAAATGCACAATGCAAATTTCAAGTGAAACAAAAGGGAAAATGAAAGGATTTTCTTTCTTATTTTTATTTTTCTTTTTAAATACTTTCAATATGAGAATAAAACATAACCCTATGCTAATTCCTTTTTCTTTTTCAAATAACAATGCAAATCAAATGTAAAGAAAGAAAGAGACCTAAAAAGTAGTTTTTTTTTTTTTCTTCCAATCAAAGAAAAAATAACAAAAGATGCTAAAAGAAATTACAGAATATAAGCTAAAAATAAGCCAAAAATGCTTGGAAACACATAAATACAAGATGATTTCATTTTTTTATTTTTTATTTCACAAACAATATGAGCTTGCAAATTGTCTAAACCCCAAACAACAAAATCTTCTATAACTCGGGAAGACCTGGGTACCACAAGTTTCTAGTAGAAAAAGGAAAATCTTTTGGAAAAAAATTCCAAAACAACAAATACGTGTGTTGTGCATGACAAGCCTACATATGTACGTGGGTTGTATATAATTTAGAACGTGTATGTATGTGTCGTGTACATAGAACAAGACACATACACCTCTGCAAATTAAAAAAAAAAATAAATATTTGGACAAAAAACTTGGGAAAGGGAAGCTGGTAGGCACCTGGAAGGTGACCAGAGACCCAACCTCACTCATAACACTTAGAAAACTCAAAAAGAAACTAATAAATCAAATCAAGCCAAAATATCCCACTAAGAACCTAGAGAGATTCCCTAGTGGAGTCGCCAATTCTGTTATGGGGAAATCCCCCCTCTAAGGAATAGGTAGAGCGATGAACCCCTTAAAAAAATCATATATATTTAATATACCCCAAAACCATCTAGAATAAGTGATAATAGAAAAAGGTAAGAGAGGGTTAATGAGTGTACCTTCAATCCTTATGGTTGATGTAGACCTCTTCTGCTTTTTGTTGCATCCTAGATCACGGATCTCCTCCCAAAGCTAACCTGTGAGGGGTTAAGAATACAACGCAACAACGTATACAATCTCTAATGATTACTTTAAAAGACTAAATATAGATATAAATGCTCAAATAATAAGAACATGTAAACATAGGGTTTTTGGGACAAAGATAATCTCTTTTATTCAAATTCAAGATAAACAAGTTACAACCTTTGCTTGTGACCGCTCTATGAACCAAGTCCAGGCTCCTCTGCAATGGATCCAAGTGCATCAATCCCACATTAGATTCTCACAACCAACATACCATCAAGGGAAGGAGGAAGGGTTACACAAGTAGAATGGTTGGAGGGGAAAGTTGAGGCTAAAACTCAAAGCATGATGCAAATCTTGGGCAATGAAAGGGAAGGGATTTTGGTAGAGTTTTCTTATTCTATTGTTCATGTGTCTAAATGAGTCTCCAAGACTTATTTTTATATGAGAAAAATATGGTTATTTTTTTTTGGGATGGGATACAAGGGGTAAAATGGTTAGGAAACCCTCCATATCCCGTAAACTCCATCGAATTTCGCACAATTTTATATTTTTTGCAACTTTTGGAGCTAAATGCGGGCTAGCTAGCATGCTACACAGTATGTATGTGGGATAAATAGCATGAAAAATGTGTATGTATATAGGCTATTATTTCATAAGGGCACAAACACTATCCAAAAAAAGGTTTTTAGAAGGAAGCCTCAACAATATTTTTGGCAAAGTATGCAAATGGATGGGCCAATGTCTTGGATGCATAGATGTGGTATTTTTGGACTATAACATACCTAGGGTTTAGCTCAAATCTGAGGTTGTTAAACCAAGATCTAATAACGCATGTAAGGAAATAGAACACTGCTATGCTAAACCTAATAGAAGAGAGGAAAAAATATTTAATCTATAAAATATATGACAAAGAAAACACATAGTACACAGAGATTTTACCCTGGAAACCAAAATGGGAAAACCATCATTCCTTGAACGTCTTTCTCTCTTGTTGTATTATTCATTTAGAATAAAAGGTTACATGCCTAAACTTGGTATACACCTAATACCCAATTGACATCATACCTTCTTGCATTACACAAGAACAACCTTGTAGCCAATTCAACTTACATCTACATGACCAACAACCTCAAAAACTATTTCTCTAAAGATTATCTTTTATAGCATTACAACATGCTTTATTTATAGGATTTAATATAGGAAAAAACCTAAAAAAAGGCACCCAAAAATGGTTACATATCCTCATAGATCATTGGCTACAAATCCCGTGAATATTTGGATTATGTTACAGTTGAATTACTAGTTGACCTTCATTCAGTCTTCAATTGGTTTCCACAAGACCGCTTGTCGACCTCTTGTCGGTTAACCTCTTTGACTTGTTGATTATATCAACTTTGATTTTTCCCAGTCAATCCACCTCGACTTTAGACTTTCACTTCCAGTCGATCCACCTCGACTAGACTTTCACTACAAATAATATAACAACCCAACAATTACACATAAAAACAAAAACAATTGCTAACTAATTTCATGTAGCTTACCAGCTACGAATTAGACATAGACTTAACCATTATCTGATACCATTAATTAAATGCATCTGCAACATGATAAAAATGACATGAATATAGTTAAATAACTCAACACAACAACATATAAATCCTTTTTAAACGTAGAGTGGATGCACAACAATTTAACTCATAATTATAACACATAAAATAGATAAAACACTTATCTTTTAAAATATTTTTGCAACCAATTGATTGGTATACTTTATGTTCCAAATATCAATAGCAAGTCACCCTTGATCTGGGGCTATCAATCCACAAAAGCAGGTGGTCTCTCACTGTCCACTCATAATTTAGAAAATCCAACAACCCACTGCTATTCCCCTACAACTAGCTCGATTTTCCACCAATTTTCTTCCTCTCGACCTACCCATCCCAAGGAATGTACCCATTCACTACTCTCTATACAACAGGTGTCCCATTTTTTTATCAGGGTCTCTCTAATATAGGTAAATGCTGATATAAAAGAATGTTTTATGTTATTTAAATCAACCTCACGAGGATAAAATCCCCTGGATTTTTTAAGTGGTGGTACTCCTCTATTTTAAAATTTCATGCATAAATATAAACAATGCTTGAGAAGGACTAGTATTACTTGAAATAAATATTCACATGCAAAAATACCTGAGACATGACCATGTATCTTATGAAAGAAACTATTTACAATATATTACATGATTCATAAACCAACAGAGTATGAAATTAAATAGGATGACATTTCCATCACAACATTGATCAAGACAATACCAATATTCAAAGGAAGGAAGCAAGATAATATGGACTGCACACGAAAGAGAACTCTAAATGATCATTTCATTAGATACGAAAAATATTATGTTAGATACACATTTGAAATCTCATGCTTGAATCAAATTCTTTGAGATTTCTATAATGTAATATCTCAAAATAGTTCTCTAAGAACCTAAAAAATATTATATGTCCTTAAAATTAGAAGGAAAATGTCTTGAAAATAAATATTTGTGTTTGTCCTTGAAAGAGGACTGGGATGGGTCTCCCGCATACCATGTGTATGATGAAATGAATATACCTGGAAGACATAAGAAGAATAATCAAGGATCATCCTGAGTTTCACATATTACTGGGAAATGGAAGGAAATATGATAAATTATTGTAGAAGAATCATAATAAGGAGAAGAATAGGGTTGTTGTTTGACTTACTATAATATAATTTTTTTTCTTAACTCGTTACTTGCATGGAGGTGCCTATTTTGTAGATTCTTTTTGTGGTTGAAGTGGCATAACTGTTGCAACCATTTCTTGTTGTTATGGCTCAATGATTTTGATAAAGGTTTTTTATAACCAATATTCAATATATTCCCTTATGGGGGCCACCGTGATCCCATGCCTAGTCTTTATTTCAAACAACACATTCCCCATTTCTCTTAAGTCCATGCCCGATTGGTGCAACATGTCATATACCTCATAATTTTTGTTGATGTATCCGACTAGCCACCTTTTGATTTCTTCCTCGATAATTCAATTGATTTGGTGAACTCATTTTCCCATACAACTTTCAATAAACTGAGTTGGTCTAATAATTTCTCTTTAGATGAAAGTATTGTATCTATTAATAGACTAGGGAAATCAAGTTCTTTCGTGAGATCAACTATCTTAAAGATCAGGTCACCTATTTCGTTTTTCAAAGCATCTAATTCATTTATCATTGCTCTCTAATTATCTATTCTCTTCAACCAACATGCATTAATTTGTTTCATCTGGATATTTGAATGAAGTTTTTACTTTTTGTTGGGTCGCCAATATGTCATCTTTTTTTGCCATTTGAATAATTCATTTTGATCATTTTACCTCACCCTTTACTCATTTATCATCATTACTACTATAAATATTCACAAAAGCACCACAATACACCCCCTTATGATCAAGTAGTTAATTATCATGTATTTTTTTCATTTCTAGTGAATTAATGAGAATTATAAATTTGTTTTCTAATGATGGCTTTATGAGTTCAGTAATGCAATCGTGCAACAGTGAGTTCCAAGTTTCCTGCAGCACCATCATTGTTCCTCACACTTCCATGTCTCTAATGGAGAAATGGGCACATAGATATCATAGTTGGATGCTTCTAGATATTTATGTACCCATAATATCATGATCTGGTTGTACAAGTGAGTCTCCAAGAACTTGGTTCAAGTTATTATCAAAATCAACAAACAGTTTCAGATAGCCAACTTCCAAAGCGGGTTTGGGCCGATGAAGATATATCTCAAAAATCCAAGACATGGGTTTTGTGTAGAAGGGTCCAAATTGGTTTCTTATAATTCCTATTTCCAAAATTCAAAATGGTTTGAGAGATAAGGGTGGATCTTCAAGGTGGATTTTTCAAGACATTTTGCAACGCCCAAATTCCTGTAGTTATGCCTCTTGTGGATGAATTTGGGAATGTGGTTTTGTCAAAGATTACGTTGTTAGATTCAATACTATTCAAACATATCCAACATCCATTAAGTAACCTACATTGCCTTAATCAAGTTTTTGATGGTTGTAGATCCATGTATTTGGGATTTGGTATCATTTTATTGTAACCATTTTCCTTCTTTATTTTGAAAGCCATATGTATAAATGTAAGGAAGATCATTGTAATGAAGGAGAGGAGACACTGAAGAGAGCATCGATGTAATCACTGGGAGAATTATAGAATAAATAACTTGTTGCAGATTAAGAGTTTTCCATCATATTATTTCTTGGAAGTGTATTATAAGAGAGGTAGGCCCCCCTCTCTAGTATACGCTACCCAAACAATTCCTTCTTTGTTCTGAGTTTGTTTTATTTCTGCGTTGCAATTTTAATTTCATGTCATGCGGAATGAGAATTAGTTATGTGTTAGTCCATGTTATTTTTTTTTGATATTAATATCAACAAAATGAAGCTTGCAAAGTATTGTTGGCTAAGCCAACCTGGGGTTTTACCACACAACTCATGTTGGATAATATTGATCTCAAGAGGCTGTGGTTTTTGCTTAATACACTTGTTTTTAGTTTTTATTTAAGCATATAGTTAGATGTGTAAATTCAATAGTAAGCATGCTATTCCATGAGTCCTTTGGTTGGTTTTGATAAGGAAACAAAGTACCCTTCTGAAGCATATATGAGATACTTGGAACCGCATTGCTACACATACCTAACATGTAATTTCTCATTGAGAAAGTCATCCATGCAATAGAAACTTGCTTGCACATAGTTGACTTTGGGTGTGTTTACATTTTCTACAAGTCTAGTGTGACAATTTATTTTCCAACGCTTCTAATAATCAACTCTACATATATTTTTCCGAGAACTTCATAATTTTACACAACTCGAATTGATGATAAAATGTAATGGAATTATCTTAGAATAATTTGACTGACATTTTTGGTGGCATTGTTGGGGAAGTACTCAAGGTGTTAGTCTGAAGTGAGTGTGTCTTCTAAATTTTTAGTTTGATTCTCTACTCATGTCAATGGTGTCTTGGTGAAAACATGGCCTTAGTAGCATGAGAGTATGAGTGCATGTTTTTCCTCAAAAATTTCTTTGTAAGTTTTGATATGTAAAAAACCCATGCAATAACCCATGTGCAAGACAGGGAATATTGACCAACAGAAAGAACTTCATAATGCTCAAGAATTTGCTACTCCAAGAACTTTCTCAATTCTTGGTAGCACTTGGAAATAGATCTAAAGAAACAAAAGAATAAGAGTTCCATGAACCATATTTACAACAAGTAGATCTAGAATCCTTCTTTGATTGTCCTTGCAAATATGCAAGGGAGACCAAAGAATCATGGAAAACATACAACGAAGAGAAAATGATGGAACCTGAGATCGTAGAATCCCTTGAAAATTTTTCTTTGTGTGAGAGCCAATTGCTTGAAGATCTACAGGGTGTGACAAAAGGAGGCATGAAAGTCATAAGGGCGAGTGACTACATTGAAAACTAGTTCCAGGCAATCATTAGGCCAAATCATTGCTTCTTTCTTCAGAACTTCTTGGCATCAAATCAATTAAATCAATTGGTTTCTCATATTCAAACAATAATTGAGGTATATTTTTTATATTTGGATATTATTTTATTTGAGATTCTATTGTGCACATGGATTCATTGTAAGTACACCTATACTTGAGAAAAGTTTCCTTTTTCAAGTAGGGTAGGTTAGTTAATAAATAAATCAATAAATGTCACATATATATGATTGGCTCAGTTCCAAGTATAGCTCAACAACCTAGTGTAGCAGACTCTTGCAGTAGTTTGTTCCTACAAAAGGTTCCTACAACAAAATTTCCATGTTCCTGCAACAGACTATCTATGTTCCTGCAGAAGGTTCTTGTAGTAGACTATCTTTGTTCTTGCAGCAGACTCTGTTCTAGTTCCTCTGATTTCTTGTAGAAATTGTCATATATTTAGTGTGTGCCAATAGTATACACCGCATGAAAAATAAGATGGGGAAATGTTTTTGGAGTTACCATGATGTCAAAGGGATGATTTCCTGCAATAGAGCACACTCAACATTCCTACAACAGACCTTTCCATATTTTCCCGTGGAAGTGAGTGAATGGATTTTCATGTTAATTAATGAACATTTCCATGGAATAATACATCTACATCATTTATTGAAGACGGAGAAACCAATTTCATCAATTTATGAAAGTTTTGGTCAATGCATTTGGCATGATATTTTTCTTGTAGCAGCCTACTTCCTACAACAGATTTTCCATATTTTTCTAGTAGCAACCTATTTGAAGGGCACATTTTGCACGCCATTTTCAAGAAACTGAGAATGAATTAAGAAAACTTGGGACATGGGTTTTGTGCCCCATATGGTTTATTGATTACAATGTTGATAGAAATTCAAGAAAATGCATAATGAAAGATTTATGGGTATGTCTTTGAAGCTAATTTTTCATATTTTTCATGTAGCTTCTTGCAGCTGATTCCTATTCTAGTAGTGACTTCCAAGGTTGGCATAATAATAGAACTTGAGACAAAATTTGGGCACATGGGTTTTGTTGGGAAATGTATCAATATGGTTTCATGCTATTTGAAACTTACCCAGATCACACGTGACAACCTCCAACTTATGATCTCTATAGCGTATTTTTTTGTTCCTACAACAAACTTCCTTGTTCCTGTAGAAGAATTATCATAGTGCTTCAATTTTCATCAAATTCTATTTAGCAACACATCTAGTTCCATACCTCGAACCAGGTACTAGAAGCTAAAATTTCCTTCTTACAGTTCAGGATTTCATGAAAGAAAACCTAAGGTAAAATAGTTTTTGAAACTTGTTAATTTGTTAAAAATGTAGGGACTTATTATAAGAGACTATTGTCATTCATGTATCCTATGATACCATTTCATTTTATCTACATTCACTTTGTAACTTACATTTTTATGCTTCATCGATCATCCCTAACCCTCTCATCATTCTACTCTACCATTGTAAAACCATTCTCTTCATTCATGATCCTTTCCATTTTTATCCAACATGATGATACTTTGACTATAATGAGTATTATGGCAGTTTTTGTTGCTTTTTTTAAAGGATACAAATATGGTTCATTGGGACAAAAGTTCAGAATAGAGGATTCCACTCTGTAGGCCAAGGGCATAGAGCATTGTTCTCCACCATCATAAGATATGTCACAAGTATGGCTAAACAAAAATAATAGAACAACATATACAATATCATATTCAGTATGCTATCTAAAGCATCACCAAGTACACATATGCATAAGTAGAATACGACCAAGATAAGCAACAAGATTCGTTAGGTGTCTTTAAAGAAAGTCCAAAAATGATGAGAAATCAGTTCTTTGAAAATGAATATTTTACACTGTT
>JASDQU010738428.1:105935-131478 GCA_032191745.1 Picea mariana | reverse complement strand
CAAAGTTACAGAATCCTATTCGAATATTTTTAGTTACTGAATGACTAGGGATTAAGAGTTTTCTCGGGTTTCCAATAGTCTTTTCTCAAAAAAAATTGGTTCTTCGATAAGCTCATCCAAATCCATGGCCCATGGAATTTATTGATTTTCAGGTACGCCTAACCCTATATTCTGTATATCCATTTTCCTTTTGGAAGAAGTATATATGGTATGAGATTTTTCAATATTTTTCTTTAGTGGGTCCTTATCACTACCATTCTCTAAAATTTTGGCCAATGTTTTCCTCATCTCCATACTACTACTCCTAGGATTTGTTCTTACCGGGGTACTCTTCTGAGACATAGTCGATGAAATATAATTTTTATCCATTACCTCTCTACCTTGTTGTTGATATCCCTCATTTGTACTCACTAATTCTTCCATGTCATTAAAATCCTAGTTGACTGAAACTTCAGGGAGATTCAAATTATCTCCACCCCCTTCTTGAAACTATTCAATTTTGGTAAAATAGGAAGAATAACCAATTAAGGACATATGTGAAGTAAAAATATCATTTGGGTTGAAACCCTCAACAAATTCATATTATTTTGGGTCAACTTGGTGGTGCAGACCCCCACCTCAGCAGGGTCTACTGACCTCTCAGTCTTTGGATCTTCCAATTCCCGAGCCAAAATAACTCCTTGGTCCCTGCTGGAACCTTCGACACCTAAAAACCACAGGTCCTTTCCTATGCTCTGCCCGCACGAACATGCATTAGACACGAGCCTCCACTCCACGTGACCACCGACATGACCACAGACATGACCACAGACTTAACCCAAAAAGGCGTGTTGGGTTTCACGATTTTGGGACTTTATTTACGAGTCACCCCGACTCCTTCGATTCTTGAAATCCTGAAATGGGCTAATGGTCCTTAGCTCCTCCCTTAATTCCTCCTAATGTGACCCTCGGCTGCGACCTAGGACCAAACTTTCGAGCACGTCGAGATTTCACGTGTCGGGGATCGATGATGTAGCTTTTCTTCCTTTTCTCGATATTCGAACCCACGATGATTGCTCCTCAGATCAACGATCCTGAACCTTCCACTATCTGACAGTCCAGATCGCGTCGAGATTTCGTGACTCGCGAATTCCGGGTAGCAGTTTCCTCTACAATCTCGACTACCGAAAATGCCGAAATTTTGGAGTGCCCAATCAATGACTCACGCTCCTCAGGATCTAATGGTTTTTATCTCTCCTGAGCTTGCGATTGTTGAAAGACACTCATAATTATCCTTCCTGTATAACTACTAGAGCTGATGGTCCACAAAAAATCGATGCTTCTCCCTTCGATAATTTCAACCATCCATTCAGACTCTTGATGTTTCCTGGCCAAATAATTGGCGTCTACCCTCTTGAGTTTGATTTCTGTGAGGTGACTTTGACCCTCATCCTTCCTCTAGAATTTCCAAGTCTCTATCCCTCCTAAGCTTTATTCTTGTTGCAAACGCTAGGATTCTAAGGGATTCTTTCACACACTCCTTGCGGCCTTCACGATAACCTCTAATTATCTTATACCTTCCAACTCTACACACTCCTTGCGACATAATTTCTTCAACCGCATCCTTGGGTTGGATGAGTCTAAGACTTCAACTTGGCATGTGCACACCTTGCACGACTCTGTTCTATACTTGCACTTCTGTTGGTATAAGAACAACTCTATCTCTCCTGAGCTTCTCTAAGGTCAGACACAAAATCTTGTCAATGCACTCCTCGCGGACCTTCACTGCACTCCTTGCAGGAATTCTCAGGACGAGAAGAAATTGGAACTTATACTCTCCCTCTCACAGAATTCATACATTCAACATGAAATCACACATATAAAGCATTGAAAAAAATGCATAACATAGCATATAAGAAAACTATAAACATACCGTTCAATAGATGCAAACAGTAACCATAACAACACCATGAAATTAGATTAAAGTGTTCTTATATTAATTCAAGTGATTCTGTACATGGGTTCTATAACAACAGTTATCTGCTCAAACAACTTCTACAATATTTGTTCTTCTCTTCTCTCCTATGCTCTCTCTTTCTCTACAACTACTGCTCTTACAATTGAGAATTATGATAATACAATACATACGAGGGAGCTTTCTTGAGTTTTACCTCCTTCAACCCTAAGCTATCTTATCGAAATTAAACACTACAACTACTTTACATTTATTACATTAAATGCCTACAACCGATAGATGATAACGACGCTCAAGATCTGCATTACAATCCACAAAAGATTTAAGAGTAATTGCATCCTTCCAGCTATTACATTAATCTTTCATCTTTTAAATTTCAAAATGTCTTCAAAATGCGCGCTGGTGTATATCTAGCTATCCTCCACTTGCGCTTGCTGGTGTTGCTCCTGCATCATACTCCTTTGGCTGAACAATTCATGGACTCTTTTCCATGAGATCCTGCACCGTCTGCCCATGTTTATGGATATATGCTTCGCTTTTCCAAGTGGCATCTTCAATCGAGTGTCCCTTCCACTTTACCAAGTATTCAAAATATGTCTTCCTCTAGGTCTTATTGCCAACTCTCTGATCAATGATCTTTTCCATCTTGTTGGCACACGGGTAGACGCAGGGTTCAATGCTTCAAAAATGCACCAAAAAGACCCTAACTACCGGCCCTTTCAGCAACACCTACGAAGCAGATGAAGTCTCACTCGAGGTAGAGGCAGGGGTGGTTGCAAGACTGTAGTGTCTGCAACCTTAGATGGGGCACAGATTTGTGATTGTAACACCTTAACATATCACTTAGAAGTTATAGTTCATTATTATTTAACCTTTGTTTACAATGCAGATAAATCATGATAACAGAGCATTGTAGTATTCATCCAGATCTAATATATTCAAGCACTAAGCATATCAACACAGATCAGATCTAGCATCTTATTCACATCATTAGGCACTATGATATCATATTCATATAAGCATTCATCATTACACTAAGAATGAATCATATAAACAATGTAACAACCATAATGCACAAAGAAACCAAAACACAAGATATACGTGGTTCACCCCTAGCCTGGGGCTACGTCCACGAACTCTTCTCTTCTTTATTATCTTCGGTCAAGCTTCTTACAGGCACATAGCATCAAAATTATAATCCACAGAAGACAGGATATCTGCACGCACCTCGCCATATCCTCCTTCCCTGAGCTAGGTTACAACACAAAGCCTTTACACAGTCACTTGCACTTAGCCTTGCAAACCTCACACAATATGAACAAAGAATTTACGACTATCACTTGCACTTAACACAACTTACAACTTGGCTCTTCTATGCCCCCATCTCTTTCTTACATCTCCTAGAAATCTATTTATACATTACAAAAGGGATAAGACATGGGTAAACCCATGGGGCGATATAATCCCAAAACCCAAAAGTGCCCTAAAAAGGGGCCGAGATCCCGCGATCTCTGCTTCGACTTGCGCTCTGCCTTCGACAGCCTGTCAAAGTCCCAAAATAGGTCAAACCTGACCAAGGCTACTCAAAACTTGGTCAAGGGCCAACATGCCCCTAACACTCACATGTGACTCATCCCGAGTCACTCTGGTATGTGTATCTCTGCTTCAAAACCATCGAGCTTGGCTCGAGATTCTTTGACCTGTTGCTGTGCCAAGGCCTCCTACTCAGCAAAATATTGGATAACTTCTTCATTGATAGGTCCCTCTAAGCGTTGTTTGAATGCAGTGACTACTTGTTCCATCTCTGCTCCTTGGCCTTAAATCTCCTCAAACAGTTTGCAAGATTCGTCCTGGTCTGGTTGGAGCCTCTGAGTCACTTCCATGACTTTTCTCTGTATGTTGTGGACTTGTTGTTGAGAAGTGCACTGTTCATGGGATCATTCACTCTTTCAACTATTGAAAGGAGCTTCATCTGTGCCTGTACTATGGATTCTTTCTTCTTTTCTTCCTGGAGCTATGACTCTAGTGTCTTCAATTTAGGGTCCTCAGTAGGTTGCTCATAAGTCTGCGTGCTGTGATCACTTAGATGTTTACATTCCAAAGCTAATTCTTTGATTCTCTCAACTACTCTTCGGGCAGTGGCTTCCATTTGGTCTCGCACGTCCTGCAGAGTTCTTGGCACTGTTTGTAGATCTAGGTTTTCTATTCTCTGTTGAAGCTATTGGATGGCTTCAGTAAGCTGCGCTACTTGATGCTCCACCGGTTCTTTCTCTTTTTTCTCTAACCCTGTCACAAAGCGAAGTGATCTACTGACTACTTCTTGTACTCCAATATGCTCCATCAACATCTCTTCTTTCTCTTGCTGGAGATGTTCTTTCTTCTCTTCAAACTTTGTTTGGAGGTCATCCTTCTCTTGTTGCACAACTCAACGTTGCTCTACTACTTTCTCCTGTGCTTGATTCAGGGCCACTGTGGCCTATTCTTTTTCTTCTTATGCATGACAAAGGCGAGCTTCGGTTCTTCCAACTCTGGTTCTTCTGATGGAGGGGGCGCAGTGGGCATTGTGCAGCTAGAGTGAAGGGCCTGTTGTACCCCTTTGAGTTCTGTCTCAATTCTATCATACATAGCTACTTGTTTGGCTTCAGTGTTTTGCAAGAGGTCTTGCGAGGTGTCAGAATAGCTGCATGAGTATAGTCTACAACTTAGTCTTAGTAGCTTTGTACTTCTTCCAGGAAGTAGGTTTCATGGGGGAAACCTTCCTTTTCTTGGAGGGATTAGCCTCATCAATAGGATCCCTAGGCGGTGTTACTTCGACTTGCTTTTGGGGATCTTATTTTCGATTGGTCTCTTCTTTATCTACTTCATCATCACCTCCTCATCAAGGTGATTCTGAAGTGGTTTCTTATGATGCAATGCTCAGCTACTGGACCTTTTTAGTCTTTTTTCTTCTGCTAGTTCCAGGTGTGTCATGCTCTTCGTGAGTGGTCTCTGGGCTACCGATTAGTTCGGGGTCGGACAAATCTATGGGGTCAGCAGGGATAAGGAGCTCTGCAGGCCAGTCCTTAGTTATTTCTTCTAGGTCTTCCTATTTGAGCTTATAGTATGATTGAAGCTCTTCTTTACTCTCGTCTGCAAGTGCAATGATATAAATAAAGTTTTGATCTTTGTGAAACTTCATAAGGGGCCTGAACCAGTGCAGGGTGTTCGACATCATAAAGGGGACAACCCTAATAGCCCTATTTAACTAGAGATAGTAGGTATGGAATACCGCATTTGAATGCCATTGTTTTCCCATATCGCTCGAATACCAGAGCATGGTGAACTTCACAGCGAGCGACTCGAATGGCTCGATGTCAGGGATGGTCACACATTATGACATCTTTCAAGCAATAAACACAATGAGGATCAACAACCATCTAAAATGGAACTCATAGCCATGATCCTAAGCTTCGTGGAAATCCAATTCTAATTGGTTGACTAAGTACTTCGCCTAGTTCATCTGTAGTCCTTCCACGCATTTTCTAGTGAGGTGAACAACGAATCCTGTGACCTGCATGGGTCTATTATTTCTCACTAGCTTTCCTGGGATCAGTTGGCAGGCAAGGCGCACTGCACCATTCTGGATGGAAGCTACCTTGAAGCCTTGCGTCCCCTTTTCTACATTGCCATAGGTATATTTAATTCTTTGCGCTAGGGTGCTTTCTGTAGCCTTCCCTGGGTAGAAGGATTGTGGGTTGAGTCCCTGCATGCTCAATCCAATGATCATATGGATCAATGTTGGATAGACGGTGATGTGTCTATCTAGCCACAGATAGCCACCATGGAAGCACGACAGCAAGATCTTAACGCACACACTAACCTCCTGGTGCCTTCCGAAATGCAGTTTCTTCATTACATTCAGGACAGTGGATTCCACGAGGTCCATAGTCCATGGTTGGGGGATTATCCTTGAATTCTTCCCCTTCATCCTAGTCAAATACCTTTGGGGAACGAGAATTTTGTAGTTCTTGCGATCCTCTACGTTGAAGTCGTTGAATTTTAATGCCATGATCTTATCCAGCTGTGGTTGAACTGCACGTATGCCCTTCAAGAGGTACGCAGCAACCAGAGTGTAATCGAAGTCCCTTGGGACACTGTCACAACTCACCGTGCCATCCAGAGGCGGGATGTAGTTGGGCAGGATAGTCGGGATCAACTTCATGTTCACCAATTCATATCGATTCTTGGTTCTTTTCTCTTCTATAACTCGGGATGGTCCAGATCCATGAGCAGTCGACGGGGAGGCTTGGACTCCTCGCATCGATGAAGATTGAATTCCTATGGACATTATGTTTTCATCCATCAGATAGATTATAAATTCTTCAACCGACTTCTCTATGGCGCTGAGTTCGTCTGACATGCACGCTCTTGATCGGATAACTCAGGTCGATGAATGAATGCTCAATTTTATAGAACAGGTGTTAAAATCTTAGTAAACACAATGCGATAGAAATAAGTTCTTTTGTTGGCTCAGATACAATTCACAAAAGTGTTCTCGATGCAACAGTCGATGGAATAAGTAGACAACGAGGTAACAAATCTCTCCAATGGAAAAGAATCCTTCATCAATATAGTTCTGTCTGTTACGGCGTGGTCCCAATGGTCCAATGGTGAGCTTTCTGGTCATAACTACTCTTCTAACCATTCGGGAGCGTCGGTCTAACAATCATAATGACTCCAACGGTTATATCACTTCGCCATGGAGAAGTGCCAATCTAAGTTACTCTGATATTCTGATGAAGTTCAAATTCTTGAGACCCTCCTTCTGCGAAGTTCTGTCTGGATCCTCTTGCAATTTTCTTAACTTTGCTTTCTTCTTCCTGAGCTTTCTAGCCTTCTTCCCTGTGATCTGCATTACTGGGTTCCTCTTCCCATTCTGATTCTTATCTCCTCTTGGCATAGTAACTTCGCGTCGTTTATGGTCTTTCATAGGGTTCAAGGTCAATACTTCTTCTCTGTCTAGGGTAGGTGCTCTTCTTTCCTGTGTGGATGGGTTCTTCAAGTCTTTCTGTGTTCTTTCAACTTCATCATCCATATCCCTAGTCTTTAGCAGCTTGGACTGGTTCTCTTGTTCTTCCAGTAAGTGTGCTATTCTCTTAGCCATGAAGTCTCTTAGTTCTTGATTTTTATATTCTAGAGCTTCCTCTTCTTGTTTTCTTCGGATTTGATCTTTCTCAATCTAGGTTTTTCCTAGTAACATAGAAAATGGGGCATTTTTCTTAATAAATTTAACAAGCTCAAATTATTCTTTTGTTGAAGTGCCATGAGCACTCATAGATGTCTGGGCAATTCTTCCACATAGGGTTATCAACTTTCCTCTAAATAATCATATTCCTTCTAATGAAGGAATCATAGTAGGCTTTCCTAAAATTTTCCACTTTCTTTTTGTCATAATATTCACCTGTGTTTCCTCATCCAGAAGACAGTCTATGTCGAAGTCTCCTATTCTTGTTTCAATGCATTCTTTCTCTTTGAAGATCTCTGATAAGTTGATATCTCCGTGGTCATTCAAGGTTTCTTTCATTTGTAGTAATACAGTCTCTGATTCTTTCTGGGGTTCTTCCATAGTCTTAATTTCTTGGCCTTTCTCAGGGTTTTCTTGTCTCATATTCATTATTTCAACCTTAGCAATCATTCTAGCGAAATCCAGAATGTCATGGTCCATAGCTTTACAACAAAGACAGCTAGGTCTTCAGGGAAATCCTTAGCAAGATGGCCTGATCTTCTACAGCTGTAACAAAGGGTTAATCCTCTCTTTCTCTTAAATGATCCCCAGGCTTTCTTGTACTGCGCACTAGGATCATGGTAGCTAAACTGCATAAAATTCTTTCTAGGATCCTGCATCCATTTTTTAGTCCAAACATTCTTTCTATGCATAGGAATAACATATCTTTCATTATTTCTATCAGATCTATTCATATCAAATCTTCTTTCTTCTAACTGTGCCCTAGTTTTCAAACTAGGACAAAATTTATCAAACATACCTAGATCCATACTTTCAAAAAAAAAATTCCACTTATCTTACCTTTATCAAAGCACAAAGCTTTTAGTTCAAAAAATTTCACTGATATTACCTCTTTTCTTCATATCTTCCTCCTTTCTTAGCATAGAGCTTCTCAGTCAAGTAGAATACTGTGCATTAAAGCAATAGATCTATGCAGAGATCTTTCTTTCTTTTCCTTAGTTCCCAAAAATCACAGTTTCATGTCCCAGCAATGGAACCATTTTTTGGCACCAACAAAACCCTAAATACCAGCCCTTTTGGCAACACCTGTGAAGCAGATGAAGTCTCACCCGAGGTAGAGGCAGGGGTGGTTGCAAGACTCCATTGTCTGCAACCTTAGCTGGGACACAGATCTATGATTGTAACACCTTAACAGAGCACTTAGAAGTTATAGTTCATTAGTATTCATCCTTTGTTTACAACACAGATAAACCCTAATAATAGAGCATCATAGTATTCATCCAAATCTAATATATTCAAGCACTAAGCATATCAACACAAATCATATCTAGCATCTTATTCACATCATTAGGCACTAAGCTATCATATTCATATAAGCATTCATCATTACACTAAGCATGAATCATATAAACAATATAACAACCATAATGCACAAAGAAACCACAACACAAGATATGCATGGTTCACCCCCAGCCTGGGGCTACGTCCACCAACTCTTCTCTTCTTTATTATCTTCGGTCAAGCTTCTTAAAGGCACATAACATCAAAATCCTACTCCGCAGAAGACATGAGATCTGTGCACAGCTCGCCAGATCCTCCTTCCCCGAGCTAGGGTGCAACACAAAGCCTTTACATAGTCTCTTACATTCACTTTCACTTAGCCTTGCAAACCTCACACAGTATGCACAAAGCATTTACGACTATCACTTTCACTTAGCACAACTTACAACTTGGATTTTCTAGGCCCCCGTCTCTTTCTTACATCACCTAGACATCTATTTATACATTACAAAAGGCCCAAAACATAGGTAAACCCATGGGCCGACATCCCCATACCTATCACATAATCCCAAAAGCCAACATTTCCCTAAAAAGGGGTCGAGATCCCACGATCGCCTCTTCGACTTGCGCTCCACCTTCAACAGCTTGTCGAAGTCCCAAAATAGGTCAAACCTGACCAAGGGCCAACACATCTGTGGCTTTTCAGCTACAGGCATTTTCTTGACCCACTAAACTTCCTTTTGATTCTCTTCTCCTCTCGCTTCATATGCTTTGTAATGATACAAATATGCTATGTTGAATATGGGTGATATGCCCACATCATCTGGCAATTCTACCTCATAAGCATTTTCCTCAAATTTTCTCAAAATCTTACATGGCCCTATCTTTTTCATTTTCATCTTATTATATGTTCCCCTTGGGAACCTTTCTTTCTTATATGTGCTAAGACCAAATATCCCACTTCAAATTTATTCTCTCTCTTGTGCTAATCTGCTCTGCGCTTGTATTCCTGGTTGGAACTCTGAAATCGCTCTTTAATATTACTATGGAGCTCCTGCATCTCTGCTACAAAATCTTCCTCTCCAGCACTCCTGAAATCACTCTTCTCTAAGTCTATCAACTCAGATACTCCTATTGTATGCATTCCATACATTATCTGGAATGGGATTTTTCTTGTGCTATTGTTAGGTGAGTCATTATATGCAAATTCTGCTTGCGGCAGAATCTGATCCAACTGATTATGATGTTCAGCTACTAAACTCCTTAATAAGTCTTCCAAACTTCAATTTACTACCTTAGTATGTCCATCTGTCTGAGAGTGATATGTTGAGATAAAACATAGATTCGTCCCCATATTTTTCCATAGTGTCCTCCAGAAATTCCCAAGAAATTTGGTATCTATGTCTGAAACAATACTCTTAGGTAGACCATGAAGTCGAACAACTTCTTTGAAAAACATATTTGCAATGTGTGTTGCATCACTGTTTTTCTAACATGGAATAAAATGTGCCATTTTTTAGAATCTGTCGACTACCACGAATATGAAATCACAACCTCTTTGTGTCCTCGACAGTCCTAACACAAAATCCATTCTTACTGCGTCCCACCGCCTCTCTGGTATTGGCAATGGTTGAATAAACCCAGTACTTTGTCTTTTCCCCTTTTCATGATGGAAAATTCTACATTTGTTGACAAACGTCTTGACATCTGTCCTCATCCCTAGCCAATAATACAAACTGTTTAGTTGCGCAAATGTTTTATCATGGCCAAAGTGTCCAACCAATCCTCCATTATGTTTTTCCTTCAAAAGGTTTTCTCTCATCGAACTCTTTGGGATACACAACTGATTTCCTTTGAACATCAGTCCATCTTGAATTAAATATTCAATCCATTGGCTCATGTCCCTTAAAATAGGATTCTCACATGCTTCATAAGCATCCTTGAAATCTGAATCATCTCTGTACATTTCCTTAAGGCTATCAAAACCTAAGGTCTTCACTCGAAACTCCTGCAGAATCAAGAATTTCCTTCTTAATGCATCAACAACCTTGTTACCATTTCTAGAAATGTTCTTTATAACAAAATTAAAGTTTTGCATAAATTCAACCCATTTTTCATGTTTTTGGTTTAGTTTTTCCTGTCTGGTTATAAACTGTAAGGCCTGGTTGTCACTATACAAAACAAAGTCTTTTGGAACCAGGTAGTGCCTCCATTTCTTCAATGCTTGTATGATTGCATAAAACTCCTTATCATACGTGGAATATTTCATCTTGGTCTCGTTCAAATTCTCACTGAAGTATGCAACAAGTATATTATCTTGACTTAAGACTACTCCAATCACAAATCCACTTGCGTCACATCTCACTTGAAATGTTTTGCTGAAATCTGGCAGAACCAAAACTGGCTGTCCGGTTATATTCTCCTTTAACAACTTGAAAATTTTCTCCGCTTCCTATGTCCAATGAAAATATTTATGTCTCTTCTTGACTGTGTCCATCATTGATGCACAAATCCCACTAAAATTCCTAATGAACTTTCTATAAAATTGGCTAGTCCATGGAAGATTATGACTTCAAATATATTCCTTGGTGACGACCATTCTTTGATTTCTTTTACCTTCTCAAGATCCATCTTCAACTCATTCAAAGATATCACGAAACCCAAATAAATGAGTTCCTTCTTCATGAAAGATGACTTCTTCATATTTAACAACAACTTCTCTTGCTGCAACCTCCTCATCACTAGAGTTAAATGTCTCAAATGTTCTTCCTCAATCTTACTGAAGATCAATATATCATCAATATACATAATTAAAAACTTCCCAATGAAATCTGTCAAAACTTCGTTCATCAATCTCATAAAATTACTTGGCACATTCGTCAATCCAAATGGCATGACAATCCATTCATATAGTCCTTCATTCGTCTTGAATGTTGTCTTCCATTCATCACCTTCCCTCATCTGAATCTGATGATATCCACTTTTCAAATCAATTTTTGAAAAAAACTTTGCCCCACTCAAGCAATCCATAAAGTGATCCATCTTGGGTAAAGGAAAACTATACCTGATGGTGATTTTGTTTATATCTCTCGAGTCTGTACACATCCTCCATCCACCATATTTCTTCAGACTTAACACTGTTGGTACAACGCATGGACTCAAGCTTTCTCTAATCAACCCTTTGTCCATCAATTCCTGGACTTGTTTCTTAACCTATTCATTCTCCTATGACATCAGTCTGTATGCTGATTTATTTGGTAAACTTGTTTATGGTATAAGGTTGATGTGATGGCTTATACTTCTGATGGGCAGAAATGAACAAGGAAAATCGTCCACCACTATATCAACGAAATTCTCCAGCAGTTCCTGAATCTCCTCAGGTAGATCATCTATTAAGGTACTGGTCAAGATGACTCTAGGTTTTCTAACTGCAACAAACTGCATTTCTTCATATTTCTTGACTTCGTTCAGAAGTTCCTTCCCACTCATGAGAAGTATAGTATTGCTTGTTTCTTCTTTCACCTTCTTGTCTTCAATTGGTAGCAACACATGTGTCCTACCATTCTTCTCCAAGGTGTATGTGTTCTTTCTTCCATCATGAATAACATTTTTGTCATATTTCCAAGGCCTCCCCAACAAGATATGACAGACATCCATGGGAATAAAAACACACAGAATCTCATCTCTATATCTCCCTATCTTAAATTCAACTAAACATTGTTTACTGACTGTTACCTGATGTCCTTTTTGCAACCACAAAAACTTGTATGGGATTGAATATGAAACTATCTCCAATTCCAACTTTTCCACCATCTATATGGATATTAGATTATCTGTGCTTCCACTATAAACTATCACTTTGAATACCCTATATTTTTTCTTGAAATAAGTTCTAAACAAATTGTTCCTCTGGACTGGATTCTCCACTTCCTTCTCTGGTTTCAAGAGAATTTTCCCCATCATTAAGGATCTTCCACCTTATGCATCTTCTGCCTCAACATTTCATCTTTGTGCTTCTGAAATGTGAGCTTCGCCTCCTCCATATATTTTTCTATCGGGACATTCAACATATTTGTGTCTGATCTTTCCACAGACAAAACACTTTATTTCACCTCCTTTGCCTCTTCCTCTTCCTCTTGCTCGAGGAAAAGTGTTCCTATCGACATAATGTCCTCCTTGTGAGCTTCCTCTCCTTTCTAGGAGGTTATGAGGTTTCTTTTCTTCATTCTTGGGCTTCTTTACTCTATCATGGGCAACTTCCTTGCCTCTATTTTGACTTCTACCTCTGCCCCTTTGACCTTACTTTCAGGCCAATTTCACTTCTACCTTTGAAGAAATCTGATAAGCATCTTCTACATTCCTGATTCTCACCATCCTCATCTTATCCTAAATCTCATATCTCGGGCCATTCATATATCTGGTGACTTTTTCATCATCACTCCCACGATGACCAACTTTGATGTTTAACCTGTAAAATTACTTAGTGTATTCCTTCACTGTCATCCCTTTCTGTCTCAAATTCTGCATTCTTCGAAACATATTGATTTGGTAATCTCTGGGTATGAATTTGGCTTTCATCTTGGCGACCATCCTATCCCATATTTTGATTCTTTGTTTTCCTTTGCAACGCCTGTCATCCTGTAGTTCATCCCACCATAGTGTTGCATTCCCTTTTAGTCTAGTGACTACGTGCTTTACTTTCTTATCTTCTTCGATATCCTCTTAATCAAAATATTTGTCTAGAGATCTAAGCCAATCTAGCAGCTCCTCAACGTCTAAGTTGCCTTTATACATTGGGATGTCCATTTTTTCTCTGGACCCTATTCTTGCAACAACTTTGAATAGACGTTCCTCTGTAGCATCTTTGGCTACGAATTCTTCTTCGACTCCATCTTCGTTCTCACTTTCAGAATCATTGATATCTCTAGTATCAGGTGTTCGCCTTTGTTCTGTCTCCACAACATCCAATCAAGCGTGAAGTTCTCTCATTTCCCTTTCCACGGCTGGATCAGGCATGGGTCTCTTTTGAAGTCTCCTCGACGACATGTTTTCAATCTGTCCACGCAGAATTCAAATCACAATTGTCCTCTGTCTTCCCTCTACAGAAAACAAAAGTTGTTATCTTTGATACCACCTGGCACAAACCCCCACCTCGGCAGGGTCTGTTGACCTCCCAGTCTTTGGATATTCTAATTCTCGAGCCGAAATAGCTCCTTGGTCCCTGTTGGAACCTTCAACACCTAGAAAAAACAGGTCCTTTCCTATGATCCACCCATGCAAATATGCACTAGACGTGAGCTTCCACTCCACGTGACCACCAGCGTGACCAAAAAATTAACCCCAAAAGGCACGTCAGGTTTCACGATTTCAGGACTTTCTTTGCGATTCACTCTGACTCCTCTGATTTCTGAAATCTTGAAATGGGACATTGGTCCTTAGCTCCTCCCTTAAGTCCTCCTGATGTGACCCTTGGCTGCGACCTGGGGCCCAACTTTCGAGCGTGTCAGGATTTCGTGTGTCGGGGATTGAGGATGTATCTTTTCTTCCTTTTCTCCGATATTTGAACCCGTGATGACTGCTCCTCAGATCAATGATCATGAACCTTCCACTATATGACAGTCCAGATCACGTCGGGATTTCATGACTCACGACTTCCGGGTAGCAGTTTCCTCTACACTCTCGACTTCCGAAATGACGAAATTTTAGAGCGCCCAATCAACAACTCATGCTCCTCAGGATCTAATGGCTATTATCTCTCTTGAGCTTGCGAGTGTTGAAAGACACTAGACCTTATCCTTCCCGCAAATCTACTAGATTTGACGGTCCATGGAAAATCGACGCTTCTCCCTCCGAGAATGTCAACCGTCCGTTCAGACTCTCGATGTTTCCTAGAAAAACAATTGATGTCTTCCATCTTGAGCTTGATTTCTGTGAGGTGACTTCGACCCTCGTCGTTCCTATGGAATTTCCAAGTCTCTATCACTCCTAATCTTGATTCTTTCTTCAAAATCAAGGATTCTGAGGGATTCTTGCATGCACTCCTTGCGGCCCTCACGATAACTTGTGATTATCTGATACCTTCCAACTTTGCACACTCCTTGTGACAAAAGTTCTTCAATTGCTTCCTTGAGTTGGAAGAGTCTAAGACTTCGACCTGGCTTGCGCACACCTTTCATGGCTCTCTTTTATACTTTCACTTTTGTTGGTATAAGAACAACTCTATCTCTCCTGATCTTCTCTGAGGCAAGACTTAGAATCTTGTCAACGCACTCCTCGTGGACCTTCACTACACTCCTTGTAGGAATTCTCAGGACGAGAAGAAATTTGAACTTATACTCTCCCTCTCACAGACTTCATACACATAAATCATTGAAATAAATTCATAACAGAGCATATAAGAAAACTGTAAACATACCATTCAATAGATGCAAACAGTAACCATAACAACACCACGAAATTGGATTAAATCCTTCTTATATTAATTCAAGTGCTTATGTACATGGGTTCTATAGAAACAACTATCTGCTCAAACAACTTCTACAATCTTTGTTCTTCTCTAATCTCATATGCTCTCTCTTTCTCTACAGCTACTACTCTTACAATTGAGAATTATGATAATACAATACATACGAGGGAGCTTTCTTGATTTTTCCCTCCAACTCTAAGCTATCTTATCGAAATTAAAGACTACAACTACTTTACATTTATTACATTAAATGCCTACAGCCGAAAGATGAGAGCGACGCTCAATATTTGCATTACAATCCACAAAAAATTTAAGAGTAATTACATCCTTCTAGCTATTACATTAATGTTTCATCTTTTAAATTTCAAAATGTCTTCAAAATGCGCATTGGTGTATATCCAGCTGTCCTCCACTTGCACTTTCTGGTGATGCTCCTGCATCACTTGGTCAAGATGACTTGCAAGTTCATCTAAATGGAAAATATGTTTTACAATGATTTCTCTAATTTTCCAAGGCAGAGGGATGAAGTATTTCTTTCTTTTCTCATTGAAGAAGTGATCCTAGGACTTATATTGCTTGCAAAATTCCACAACAAAATGCATGTCTGATACATAAAACGAGAGGAGGAAAGGCTTATCTTCACAACCAAATAACCTTATAAAGTTGAAATCTTCAATGGTTTTGAAAACTCCTTTTCCCGCAAGAAAGGTGGTAGCTTCAAGTGTTAATCTCGATGTATTAGGGACAAAAACTATTTTTTTTTAACTTTGAGATGAAATTATCATGAATCGTGTAGAAATTATACTGATCTTTGTGCCTCCATAGGGATGAATACCAAGTGAATATTGGCTCCACCTTAAAGTCAATTCTTCTTTCCCTCAACAAGTCCTCAAATACATGACAGTAGGATATGGAAAAAATAAAGTAGGATGTCATATAAACATTTTGCATCTTTTTCAAATTACTTAATTGAAATGATATTCATTAGAAATAATGTGACCCCAACCTATGATGGAATTCTCATGAAAATAAAAATGAATGGAATAGATGATATTTCTTGTCACAGAGGTCATGGACTCCAAACCAATGATACGAGCAAATAACCAGAAAAATTCCATGTATGGGTACTTCAAGAAACTTACCTCAATCTTGGAAAATATGGTGTTATTTCTTGGGTCGACTAGATATTTATCAATGAGTTCTCATCCTCCTTTGTGTTGTTTAAGAAATTCATTAGCCTCATTTACATTGAATCACATGGTGGGCGTGGGGAGCCACAAAATTCTGGTAAACATTGAAGGATATAAAGAGATAGTTTGTTTTCCTTGGAGATGGACTATTCTCTTCTCCGAATTGAATTTATATGCACAATACTGAATGAGTTCTTAAAAATCTATTACCTATAAAACACAACTAGCACGAACTATGTCTGAAGTCCTAATCATGTTCGTCTTTTTCTCAGTCAAAGTGAGATTCTTGCAGTAGTTTTATGCTTGAGACCACTAGAACTCTGTAAGGTACCATATTTATTATAATATCCAAAAACATAAATATTGAAGAGAATAACGATGGAACAATACAGTAGATGAAACCACAACACAAAAATAATACCTTTATTGATAGGGAAAACTGTTCACTTTCCTCTTCAAGGGGGCAACCGCTTGTAGAGAAGCACTCCATTACAACAATTCTCAAGACAAAAAATTCTCATGCCCTCGACTCCTATTTATACTAAATCTATATACCAAAAGAACAATCTAGAGGAATATCTTCTAGAAGTGGAATATTCTACTAGGTCTTCTTACATTTGACTTATTCTTCCTTATTACTATGCCTTATTAATATTGTCCTTTATTACATGGAAAATATATTATTCTACCTATGTGAGGGGTTAGGAAGGTTAGGTCCCTAACATTTCCCCCCTTAAAAAATAGCCTTTTCCTCAAGGCTTGAGATAACGAAATTGTTGCAGAATGGTAGTTGGCTCCCAGGTGGCATTTGCTAGAGTTGTATATTTCCACTATACTAACACTTCCTTGATGGTGAACTAATGGAGATGAAGCTCACGCTGGTCCAAGAATACTTGTGGTTGAAACTAGATGGAGCCTTCTTCATCCACCTCAGGAAGATTGGTTTGAGTTTGGAACTTAGTTCCAATCACCTTCTTTAAGAAGGAGACATGAAAACTATAATGGTGCTTAGAATGACTGGGAAAACCTAACTGATAGGCCACTTGTCCCACCCGCTTGAGAATTGTATAAGGACCATAAAATTTGGGTACCAGTTTTTGACAATGGTCATCCTTGCATAAATTCTTCTTATGAGGTTTCAGTTGAAGAAACACTTGACCCCCTTCAACAAATTGACATTTTGAGAGACCTTTATCTACTTGTTACTTCATGTGATTCTAATCCATGACCAAATTCTCTTTGAGGTTATGAAGAATAGCCACTTGAACTGTAAGATTTTGGTCAACCACCTGGACCTCAAGACACCAGGCATGTATGAGAGAACTGAAGGTGGATTTTGTCCATATACTGCTTCAAAAGGCATCATGCCAGTAGTTTTATGGTAAGAAGTGTTGTACCACCATTCATCTAGGGGTAACCATTGAGCCCACTGATTTTTCCTTTTAGATGCAAAACACCTCAAATATTTTTCCAAACACTTGTTGACAACTTTAGTTCGACCATCAGTCTGGGGATGATAGGAGGTAATGAGATGCAATTGAGTGCCCTGTATCCTAAACATTTATTGCCAAAAATTGCTAGTGAAAGTGGGATCTCTGTCAGAAACAATAGAATGGGGCATGCCATGAAGCTTGAAGATATGATCCATGAAAATTTGCGCCATAGTGGAGGTGGTAAATGGGTGTTGAAGAGCACAAAAATGAGCATACTTGGAAAGAAGATCAACTACCACCATGATGACTAACTTATTTCCTGATTTAGGTAAGCCAACAATGAAATCCATAGAGATATCCCTCCAAATAGCAGGGGAATCGAAAGCAATTTTAGTGTGTCAGGGGATTTTACTCTTTCTCCCTTGTGGAATTGATAGAAATCACATTCCACCACAAAAGTTCAAACATCCTGTTTCATACCATCCCAGAAAAAAGAAAATTTTACCCTATCATAGGTTTTTGTAAACCCTGAGTGCCCAGCTATGGTTGTAGCATGAAGCTCAGAAAGCACCATGGATTTAAGTTATGGCTTTTTACTTAAATACATATGAAATTTGTAGTGAACCTAATCATTGTACCAAGAGTACCCTGGGGAAATTGGAGAATTGGCTTGCAATTGTTGGATTAGAATCAAAATTTTTCAATCTTGCAACCATTCTTGGTGAACATCTTGGATCCAATCTGGTACAATGAAGGAGATGGAAAAAAGGGACCCTTCATCTTCATATTTTATTGGAAGAGTGTCTCCAACCACATTGTCTTTTCCTTTCTTGTAAATGATATCATAATCATATCCAGATAGCTTAGTCATGCATTTGTGTTTCTCTAGGGATGAAATATGTTGCTCTAGAAAATACTTTAGGCGTTGATGATCTATATTAATTTGGAAGAATTTCCCCAATAGATAAGGGCACCAGAGATCCATTGCATGCAAAATAGCCAACATTTCTTTTTCATAGGTTGATTGGCCCAAGTGTTTCTCCGACAGTTTTTTGCTGGTAAAGACCAAAGTCCAACCATCTTGCATAAGGACTGCTTTGATTCCTCTCCCGGAAGCATCACATTCTAGAACAAAGGTCTTTGTGAAGTCAAGAAAGTCTAGGACAAGAGTGGTGCACATAGCTGCCTTCAAGGCTTGAAAGGTATTGTCAACTGCTGAAGTCCAAGTGAAAGAATTATTTTTAAGGAGATCAGTGAGAGGTGCCACAATCTTTCCATAATTCTTAACAAAATTGCGATAATATCCTATTAAACCCAAAAAACCACGCAAGATTTTGAGAGTCTTAGGGTGAGGCCAATCCTGCATAGCTTCAATCTTCTTAGGATCCACCCTGACACCCGCCTTGCCAACAATATGACCCAAGTACTCGACTTCTGAGGCTCCAAAGGAACATTTAGATTGTTTAAGGAAACATTGTTGATGAGAGATTAGATGAAGAACTTGATCCACATGAGCAATATGGGTTGTCCAGGTTTTACTATAGATGAGAATATCATGAAAGAAAACTAAGAAAAAACGACAGACAAAAGGACAGAAGACATGATTCATGAGGCTTTGGATAGTGTAGGATTATTACACAAGCCAAAGGCCATGACCAAGAACTCATAGTGGCCCTAATGAGTTTGAAATGAAGTCTTAGGAATGCTAGCCTCTTTCATACGTATCTGATGGTAGCCAGAACAAAGATCAAGTTTAGTAAATAACTAAGAACCACTTAATTCATCCAAGAGATAATCAATGATAGGAATGGGAAATTTGTCTTTAATGGTGAGTTTGTTGAGGGAGAGAAAGTCAAGACACATGTTCCAAGAGCCTTCTTTCTTAAGTACCATGACCACAGAAGAATAATAGGGGCTAGTTCTAGGAAGGATAACACCTGCGATGAAAAATTCTTGAATAATTTTCTTAGTTTCATTTTTCTAGGAAAAGGGAAGACGATAGGGACGAAAATTGGGAGGAAGGATTCCAGGGATGTGGGGAATGTAATGATCATGAACACCACGAGAAGGAGGAATTCCCTGGGGATAGGAAAAAATAGCTTGATGTTCAGAGATGATGATTGGAGGTTAGGAGGTACATAGGGTGTCTCAGTGGCATGAATGGAATGGAGTTGTGCAATAATGTTGGAATGACCTTTTTTTAGGAGATTTTCCATGCGATGGGAACTAATTATCTCAGGGGAACCTACTGTGATTCCTTGGAACTTATACTATTGAACCTCCTAGTTCAATTGCATGGTTAATTTCTTAAACTCTATGAGAATGGGGCCCAAAGTCCTTAACCATTCGAAACCCAACACAATGTCACAACCACCCATATCGATAGCAAACATATGAGATTTCATGTGGCACTGACCAATTTGGAGACACACATTTTCACAATTCCCCCCACATTTCAAGGACCCGCCATTCGAAATGATGATTTGAAGTTGTTGATTGTTTGAATATATCAATTAGTTTCTTGGAAATTACGACGATGAATAACATTATGGGTGTTTCCATTGTCAACAAGGATGATGACCTTTCGATGCTTAATGTAACCAATGATCTTGAGGGTTTGGGGAGAAGAGAAGCCAATGAGAGAATTCATGGAAATGACTGGTTGAGCTTCTAGGGGGTCTGAGGGTGGATTCCGGTCAGTGGGTTTAGGTGACTCAGCCATAGGGGGATCCTCAACCTCTTCCTCAAAAACATCCTTAGAGATGGCCATAAAAATATTTTATTCCTTACACTTGTGCCTGGGAAAATATTTTCCATCACAATTATAACAAAGAACCTTGAGTTGGTGTTCAGCCATTTCTTCCGGGGTCAATTTCTATATTTTTATTGGAGTGGAAGGACGAGAGGGAGTGGTTGGTTTAGGGTGAAGAATAAAGGAAGTTTTTCTAGTTTGGGAAGATACAACCCATTGTGCATCCTTATCTCTTTTAGTAGCTTCCACCCAACTATGGAGGCGATCCATGAGGACGTGGGAACATATCTCATCCTTGAGGCCATTGGGTGAGTGTCAGTGTCAAAGTGTTCATAAATCTCTGCAACAAATTGTGTCCAAGCCACATACCCTTGGTAGGAATTTTTTTTCCGTTGCCACCATTGCCAATGTTCTTGATCTATATAGAGAATACCATATTGAAGTTTGGCTAACTCATCCATAATTTCATACAAAGAGAAATAGTATTCCACTTGAGTTACCCAGCCGATGGGATCTGAGCCATCAAATTTGTTCACATCCACTTGCGGAAGGCGTAGATCACGTTGAAAGTGATGAGGATGAAAATTATAGGAACTAGAGGAAGTTTCACCTTCGGGGTGAAAATGTGGGTTAGAGGAGGTAAGGTATCCAGTAATATTCATCTTGGCACAGATCTAGCTTGCGAAGGATTCAAGATGGGTAGAGAGGTCCTATTTCATGGTTTCCATTTTTGCGTCTATGGTGGAATGATTTTTTATTATTTATGGTGGTAATATTGACACTGATTTTCCGCACTTCCTTCTGGGCCTCTACAAAATCAGATGACAAGGTATTGAGGTGGGCTTCAAGGTCTTAGCTACGGGTGTGGGCCATGATGAAGGGGGGAACCAGAAAAGGGCGGGTGGGTGTTACACCTCAAAATTACTCACTTAGATAGTGTCGCAAGAGTCATCATTAAAAGTGTTATAAGTGTCGCATCTTGTCCGCAAGTGTCACATCTTGACTACAAGATTTGCAAGTGTCAAAAAACATCATACTTCCATCTTTCCTATGTCATGCCTCTAACGACATCACAAATATACTTAAGACACCCCAAAGACTAGTTTTGAAGAAGAGAAGTCACTTGACATAGAGTACAAACCTTTTTCCACTGAAAGAACTACTAAAAAATGGATTTTGGAGAGGAGTGCTCCCCTACCCACTGCTAGGGAGTGCTGGCGCTCCCTGAGCCTCTTTGGGGGAGTGTTTGAGAACCCTGTGCACCTTTTTTGGGGAGCGCTACCCTTTTTTTAGAAAATTTTGGGTTTGTTGAGGCAAATCAGGGAACAATCTCTCAATTCCTGAAGGTGGTTGGATTCAAATAGATGGTCAAGGCATGATCTTAGGGAAGATCCTTAACTGAAGGAGAGGAATCCTCAACTTATCCCAAAGAGGTTGGACCTCTCCAAAGTTATATAAGGAGGCCTTCTCATGGTAAAAGGTACATGGAAAAGATTGGAGATGTGAAACTCATGATCTCATGAGTGAGATGTCATCAAAGCAATTAGTGGAGATTATTTGAGCAAAGGGGTTGGACAAGGAGAATTGGAAGAAGTTGTTGCACCTTCATTCAAAGGATTGTAAGTACTTTTACTTTTTCTCACTAATAATCAATGTTTGGCTTGCTTATTTCAAACTTATGCTTGTTACACATGAGTTTGTCTATAGTAGATGGATCTATATTTGAGCTAATCTCAGTACAGTAGGAAGTCCATTGTATCTTTGTTTGTCTTACAGGATCTATCAGGGAGCTCAGGATCGAAGCTCGACCGGGACTTTGCAAGGACAAACGTCACTAATAATGTACATATCTTTCTCCTTCTCTTTCATTCATTAGCTTAATTAGATCTAAAAGGAAGTCAGTGTCTATGTTAAGCACTTTTATGTCTTGGACTTAGTATTCTAGAGGCCAAGAGGGAATCCACTTGTCCACAGGGAGATTCACCTACAACAGAAATTGGCAACTCCATTCGGGAGGAACTCTGATTTTTGTTTCCATTCCTAGATCTTGTTTTGGCCCTTTGCCAACTGATTTGATCTTCTACACATTGTCATTTTTATTCTTATATTTGTTTGATTGCCTCTTTATGCCATCAGGATCACCTTGATTGACTGAATTTCCTTAATGTTTTGAGTTTCTGGACATTTCGCTGAGCTTTTGCAGAAGAGCACTCCCCTTCCCTTGCTAGTAGAGTGCCAACACTCCCTGGTGGTCTTACACAGAGTGTTGGAGTGCTCTAGTACCCCTTACATCAGAGCGCTATCCCATTTTCAGTGAAAATCATCTAGGTTTTCAATTTCTGAAGTTCAATTTTTGCCTTTTTGCACTTGCTCAGGGTCTCATACTCTCAGTCCATCTTGGTATTGGATTTCAAACACCTTATTTCTGAGAATTCATCCTCTTTTGTTTGGGATTTTGACATTTTCTTTCCTTGCCTTGAAGCCACTCTTTGTCTTTGCTAACCTAGAGTTAACTTGCTATTTTCTTCTCTTTTATCTGACTGAGTGAAAACTTTTGTGAGTAAATCCAAAGGTCTGTGAACTTTTTCATTTGATTTTTGAGGTCAACTTTCCATCATTTCTCTTTTTTTTTGAGGTTTTTTGGTTCTTGTTTGCAAATTTGGTTATCTTTGTCCTTCTTGTCTATTTCACAATGAGAGTGTATTTTTTGTTTTGTGCGAGGTTTGCTTCTAATTGTTTAATCCCGAAGTCTAATTGACATTAGAATTTTTACATCTGATTATCATTCACATATAAGAAAAAGGACATATTTTAATGATTGGTTTGGATATTAGAAGGCATTTCTGAATTTTTTAGCATTACATTGGATTTGAGTGAGAAAGAAATTGATTGAGGACATTGCATATTAGTGTTTAATAGTGAAAACAACTTTTCTCCTCCCCTTAAATAGGAATTCATCGAAAGAAATGATTGCTTATCATCTTCTTGTGATTTTTTGGGAATTCAATTATCATACCATTAGTTTCATTGTCATACACCCTTTGAGTAAAGAACAACCCTAAAATCATCGCTAATTAAAATTCATCTAGAACATTTTTGTTTTTAGGATCTTCCACCAACATTAGACTAGGATTAACACTTTCAATTAGGCTGTGACTACAACTCTCCAAAGTTTTCAAAACGAACATTAGCATCCTGAGATAGGAAGAGTCAAATCCAATTGTCGTATAGGCATTTTGGGATCCCCCTCTCACACAGGGGTTACGCACGAGGTCGCATTCGGGAGAGTTATGGATATTATCCCTTCGTGGTTCAACTGTTTGTAGTGGTCGGATCATTTATTGGGGGTCACTTGAAGGTATACCCACGATTATGTGTGGGAGCCTCTCAAGTTGATTTCAGACTTATTATCCTGCCCATATGTTTGGATCGGACTGTTGACTATACCTGCCTAGGGGCTTACTACGAGTTGGTGTCCGTAGTTTCCATAATCCTTAGGTACTTACAAGAAGTGACAGTGAAGGGAAGTCTCACTGTACCTGGGATAGACATTGGTCAAACTCACTCGGGCTCCTTGGAGGGTAAATCCACAATTACTGCATGGAAGCTTGCACCAAGGGGAAAGTTCGTTAAGCAGGTCGCCATTGTAATTGTTCCAACATATCCTAGCCCCTTCTTGACTTGATCATGCGACATTGGATTTCATCACCAACTAGTACGATCATCGAGAGAAGTCTTGTTTGCTTGGTTTTGATTCCTAGAATTTATTAGCATATGCTGTTTCTTTTTGTTAGTTGGCCCTAGATTTTCAGCGTGTAATGCTATTCTCCAAAATTGATCCTGTAGAAGATAAAAGGTCTTCGCCGATCACATAGAATGCAAGGGTTTCCTCTAGAAGGCTACCAACCCTTACCTCCTAACCCTCCAGAAGACAACTACCGTGGAGAGGTTTAAAATCAATTTGACGTTGGGAGTGTTGTTTCTCCTTCGTTAGACAATTCAGAAGGCGCTTTGGTTATGGTTGAGAATCCCAATCCTCACACTACATCTGTGTTAGTAACCCCTCTAGAACCAATTTTTATTCGTTTAGACTCCCTTGGGAATGTCATAGATGAAGAGGTCCCACAGTTACCTAAGAGAGATTTTACTAAAACATATATGGGATCCACCGAACCAGCCTTTGGTGATGATTATAGGACTCTTGTTCATCCTACCACTGCAGTAGATAAAAATCCTAGACCTGATCGTTCTGTATGGAGGACTTCATCAGGACGTGATCTCTATGAGCATTTTGAATCCTTTTGACAACCCTTTAATCCTCATGATCCTCCTGTTGAAAGTGGGCCATCTGGTCATAAACCCTTTAATCCCCATCGATGAGGTCATTAACCCTACTGCTGCATCAACACAATTTTATCCTAATGCTGGACTCATCACCTCTACTCATTCCCAAGGCACTTCGATCCCTACCCCCACTTTTACGAACTTTCACTCTACAACTCCACATGTTCCGCACGATCCTACTGGGACATCTTTTCACCTGAGAATGCATACCCTTGCCAACCAAATACAAACGATTGGAGGGAAACCAACATCTAGTGGACCTATCCCTCCTAGAAGACGACCATCCTATGGCGGGCCTACCCCTCCTGGGGGACAACCCCTTTTTCATGTTCTTCTCGGAGGTCAACCTCGCTTCGCTAGTTAGACCCCGGTCGTTAATCCACTGCTGGCAGGGGGGAAATCTTCGTTTGCTGGAAACCCTGCACAATCCTGGGGAGTATCTTTTAGAGGCACATTTACCCAACCCCATGTTGGGGGGTGTTCATATCATAACCCAAAAGGAGGAGTATCAAATCCTGTTCCTTCCGGACCATCATATGGACAACCTTATTCGGGCGGCATCCCAAACACCACCTGGAGTCCTCAAGGACAACAACCTTATCCTCCCCAAGGGTCTAATGTGTATCCACCTCCAAGATCTACTCCTTACCCTCCTCAAGGGAAATTTTTTTATCCTCCTCATGGGAAAGAAAATCACCCGACTTATAATGCTCAGAACCCACCGAGTTATGCAAATGTTTCTCAGCCATCATCGAATCCTATTTATCCTGGTCAGAAACAACCATATGTAGGAGGACCTACTGGTTAGAACTATCCACCTAACCCAGTTTATGGTCCTACTGGTGTTCCTATGCCACACCATTATCATCCGCAAATTAACCGACAACTACCTTTCCTTG
>JASDQU010738428.1:94135-105228 GCA_032191745.1 Picea mariana | reverse complement strand
TTGTATGATTTTCTTCTGAATGCTGCTCGAGCTAATATCGATCCATCCAAGCCATCATCCTCATCTCATGCAGACGGTGTTATTGGTTCCATCAAAACTCAATCTAATTCCCAATCGACCACACTCTCCTCTGCCTCCCCCCAAACTTAGATCTCTGAGGTGAATACACTTCAATCTGCCCCTTCACAATAATTCAGAGCTAATAAGAAGACAAAAAATAAATAAAAAAATACTAATAACAATGAACAACCAAAAAATCAAGCTTAAACACCTGCTACCAAAAAGAAACCACAACGAAAACTGAAATTCCTGTGTATCATTTGTGGTGACGATCACTAGACTCGAGACTATCCACATCGCAATGAAGTGGCCAAACTTTTCCAGGGAAATTCACAACCCTTTTTGCTTACTCAACCTTTTCCACAACAACAATCCATGGTTTCTCAAACCCCCTCTCCTGGGGGCAGTTCTAGCCATCCTCATGATGAGGCCTCTATGAGTGCACATATTTATATGTTTAATGGGATTAATTTGACCACTCTCTCTAAGAATTATGACACACCAGGTAACCCTAACAAAGGAGAAGACACTAACGGTACTGGTACTTTACCAGATCCATCACCATCCTCCATTAGTCCTCCATCAATTAATCCTCTTTCTGGACCACTTTAGATTGATAAATCTATGTTCAAATCTATCTTACACCCTCCTAAGAGCACTATCTGCAAATCTACCTTTAATACTAGTTCACGTGCTGCCCAGAACTACAACATTGTTGAAGATTTGGCTCAAGCACCGTGTGCTATGTCTGCATTAGAAGTTCTACAACACTTCCCTAGTCAACGTAGAAGGCTCTTGGTCGCTATTGGCACTGTTGATCCTGAGTCATCCAACCATATCATGTTTAACCTAGACAATTATACGTCTCGACTCTCCCACCAACTTGCTTTCCAAGTTGATGTTGTTGTTCACAATCAATAAATCCACAGAACTATTCTGGGTGAGGGAGCCTCAACTTGTGTCATGTCTTTAGCATTTTGGAAAGGTTTAAAATCACCCACACTTAACAAGTCGCCAATGATGTTACATGCATTCGATGGGTGAGGTTTTCATCCCCATGGGATTTTACAGTCCTTGCCCATCCAATTGGGTGGAAAAACTGTCACTGTTGATGTCGAGGTGGTCGATGCTCCCCTACATTACAACTTGTTACTTGGAAGAAGTTGGTTTTATGCTATGACTGTCATTGCCTCGTCAGTATTTCGATGTGTACAATTTCCTCATCAGGGAAAAATTGTCACTGTTGATCAGTTAGATTTCTGCACAACCGATGCTCGCGGTCCAGCTACCAACAACATTCCTTTCTTGGGAGACCACAAGATCACGTATGAAAGCATTGGTGTTGGATTGATGAAAGATTATATCCTCATGGGTACCTTCCCTACACCACTTCCACCAAATACATATCATATTGCCACCGTCGATATGATTTCGACCGCGGCTTATCAATATTTGGAATCATCTGACCCTTGGATTGTACCTAGTCCATTGGAATTCGATGCACTAGGTGACACTATGCCACTTAGTCCAATCGAAACCTCATACGTTTCAATCCAATCCGCTTCTCCCTCTTTGGATGACCAACATCTATTGGCACCCGACAGTTACTCGATGCCATCATGGTTAAGTTCTTTGCCGTCTGTGATCGACTACATTTCTCCAATTTTTCCCTCTGATGAATCTATTATGGAAATATTGAGCATTGACGAGCTACCTTGGGATAATAACCATCATCGATCCTCTTTTATCCCTTCTCACGAAGAAATTCTAGAAGATATACACTCTATCTCCCCTTCAACTTCCAATGATTTGGATCCGGCAGTTGACATGGTGATCTCTTCAGTAGGGCTATTGGACCCTGATCTCTTTACCCCTATCACGACCCTCGACATGTGTTCCTTCCAGAGTGATTTTCTTCCATCTAGTGAAGATCTCTTGGAAGCCATCAAGTTTTGTCCCTTGACATGGTATCCTTCCAGAGCGTTATTCTCTTGGAAGCCATGATAAGGGAGAGTCTACGAGCACAATTTTTTCTCTCTGTAGCAAGCTCATTAAAAAATGAAACAGAGGTCATGAGCATAGTTCTTTTTATGTGTCAAGCTCATTAAAAAATGAAATAGTCACCTCTCTTGAACCTTCTTTTCATCCACTCTTATATTTTTTCTCCATCTAGTAGAGAAATTGGTGACAACCTCACAGTCGGTGAATGAATTGAAGCTTGGAAGGCATGTCTCTAGCCTTTGATGATCATTCAGGAGTTAAGCCATTAGTTTTCAAGCTAGGGGCATACTGAGCTTGGTCTTTTTTCTTTCTTGTGCTCGAAAAAACATGAGAATGTAACTGAGTAGAATTTTATCACTTTTTTAGACTCGCATGGTTACACGAAAAAGGAACCCCTTGGAGTCGTTTTTGAGCTCTTTTCAGACTCTCTAAACATGAAAAGATTGCCGAGTGATCTTTCTTCCTTTCCCACTCGTTAAAAGATTTGAAAGGGCGTCTTTCGAGTGATAATTTATCTCTTTTTTGGCCTCGTAAGACTAATATTACGAAAAAGGACAACATTAGAGTCGTCTTTAAGTTGTTTTCAGACTCTTTAAATATGAAAAACCACCGATTTTACCTTCCTTGGACTCGTTAAACAATCATACATTGAAGGGCCCATATGGGACCGAACCCTTACTTCTTCCATTTTGCTAAACAAAGGAAGAGGGACTTACCGAAGGTGAGTCATATTGAGAATGTGTTACCCTCCTCGATCTTGTTAAATTAAAAAGAGGTGCTCGTCTATCTGGATGGGGGAAAAGATTGAAAGAAGCAAGCCAAGAAGTCTTTTGAGAACACTACCAGTAGCTCTTACAGTCGCCCTTGAACACGGCACTTTGTCTTTGCACGCATTTTAATCCACTGAACCTCTGCACTGAGCCAATCCTATGAGTTTCTTTTACTCCTTTGGGTCACCTGAAGAAAGTCACAGCATCCACTGCATCATCAATTTTTGGTCCATGTCAAGTTTCTGTTGTTGTGCCTCAGTGTTCAAGGGAAGTATCTGCCTTGAGAGTCAACCATCAAAAATATCCTGTTTCAATACCCATGTTAGTCCATGTTCATTTGATCTACCAATTACATCTCTGTGTCAGTTTCATGTCATTGATGGGGGATACATCAAGGCCCTCCTTCGACGAGTCTATTCCTGTCAACTTCAACACATTATCCAGGAGCTAGACTTAGAAACCAGTTAGTACCTTGGGACCTGCATGCCTCAATAGAAGGCCTCCTGGCGTCCGACAGTGGGTTTAAATCATTGACCCCTGATCGGATGATTCCACAGATGTTTGACTTCATCTCATTCATTCACATTCGTTGGAATGTACTAGAGTACCTTGGGAATCATTGACATCAATGGTGATCTCCCTCGTGCTTGTTAACGATTTACATCATTGATTGGTAATCAAGTGGTTTCTTCCATGTTCGACATCAGGACATCTATTCACATGGTTAGATTCATACTACATTAGGATCGGTAAGAATACCCTGGGTTGAGTGTCATCACTCTTATGTATACTTTTCCCAGGTTGTGAAGGAGTTCTTTTGAACTATGACACATATAATGTTACATAGATCCACTTTGTATTGGTCATGGCTATGTCTTGTCATCTCGTAGATCCACTGTGTATTCTTTGTGGCTACGATCAGTTCAGGTCATAGGAGTATAGATCCACATTGTATCTGCAGTGGCTATACCATTTTGTCAATATAATTATGGATCCACAATGTATTTTATGGCGGCCATACCTAAAAAGTCTTTATCACTCAAGCATAGGTATGTCTGCCTTGGGTTTTGAAACACATCATGATATCTGTTTGATGGTTGCGTGCATCTTTTTCCGGTTTCTTTATGTCCATACCCTTTCCCAAAAAAGTCTACAAATTACTTCAGTCATCATCGTCTTCTAACTTCGTACTTTGGGGGGCAATCTATTACACTTCAAAATTACTCACTTCGATAGTGTTGCAAGTGCCATCATTACAAGTGTTATAAGTGTCACATCTTGTCTGAAAGTGTCTCATCTTGACTACAAGAGTTTCAAGTGTCAAAAAAAATCATACTACCATCTTGCTTATGTCGTGCCTCTAACGACATCACAAAGACACTTAAGACACCCCAAAGACTAGTTTTGAAGAAGAGAAGTCACTTGACAGAGAGTACAAACCTTTTGCCACTAAAGGAACTACTAAAAAATGGATTTTGGAGAGGAGCGCTCCCCTACCCACTATCAAGGAGTGCTGGTGCTCCCTGAGCCTCTTTGGGGGAGTGTTTGAGTGCCCTGTGCACCCTTTTGGGGGAGCACTACTCTTTTTTTTTAGCAAATTTTGGGTTTGTTGAGGCAAATCAGGGAACAATCCCTCAATTCCTAAAGGTGGTTGGATTCGAATAAATGGTCAAGGCATGATCTTAGGGAAGATCCTCAATTGAAGGAGAGGAATCCTTAACTTATCCCAAAGAGGTTGGACCTCTCCAAAGTTATATAAGGAGGCCTTCTCATGGTAAAAGGTACATGGAAAAGATTGGAGATGTGAAACCTATGATCTCATGAGTGAGATGTCATCAAAGCAATCAGTGGAGATTATTTAAGGAAAGGGGTTGGACAAGGAGAACTGGAAGAAGTTGCTGCACCTTCAATCAAAGGATTGTAAGTACTTTTACTTGTTCTCATTAATAATCAATTCTTGGCCTATTTCTTTCAAACTTATTCTTGTTCCACATGAGTTTGTCTACAATAGATGGATCTATATTTGAGCTAATATCAGTAGAGTAGGAAGTCCATTGTATATTTGTTTGTCTTAAAGGATCTATCAGGGACAAACATCACTAGTAATGTACATATCTTTCTCCTTTTCTTTGATTCATTAGCTTGATTAGATCTAAAAGGAAGTCAATGTCCATGTTAATCACTTTTTTGTCTTGGCCTTAGGAGTCTAGATACCAAGAGGGAATCCACTTGTCCGCAGGGGGATTCACCTACAACAGTGGGACCACACATAAAATAGGTTATGGTTCAAGGGTATCATGGTGATTAGGGATATGAGGGGAATCCAATGGGGTAAGTCCCAAATAAGGGGGGCGGAAGGGGGTCGGGTCCATGGGAAAGCAATTTTCTTAAAAAATGATAGGTATGACTATGATCATGATGAAGAGAGAAATCAAATGGGATAGGGATCAAATAATGGTATAGAGGGGTAGAGGTGGGAGAGAGAGGGATATAGAAATTAGTTTTTTTTTTACTCATGTGAATTTATACTCTGATCTGAGGAATATTGTAGTGTTAAAAGGCCCAAATTCTTAACAGGAAAAAATGTGTAGTAAATTCGCAACCAGAATGCAAATAGTAAAGTTGGATGACAATAGATCTTATCTGTTCTTTTTCTGTTTTTGTCCCAAGTTTTAGGGTATTCATGGTTTCTATAGACAAGGGTTTGTCGTGTGCTATAACTCTCTGATATACGTGTGGGGTCCAGTAGTAGTACTCAGCCCAATATCTTAGGGTACCAACTAGATAGTCTAGATCGTTCCCTTAGTGATACTACCCAACTACCCAGGTACTAGAGATTATCTTCTTTAGTGTTGTTCTTGGTGGGACTATAACAACCAAGTGACCGATTGGTTTATCTACAGAAGGCTTCAAGATATCTAGATCGATCTATATACAAGTGTTGTCTGATGCGCTACCACTCGAAGGGGTACCAACAGGGGTTACAAGGGTGGCCAACAATGTGCGCTTAAGTAACACTTGTATTTAATGCATGCATGATTCCCCAACCGTGAATTTATGCACTAAACGATGAATCTCTGTAGCTTTAATACGTCGAAATACATCTCTACCCTGAAAAAAAATAACCCACAATTTTCTTGCAAGGAAAGTGCTTCGATACCACTTGTTAGGTACGAGATCTATTATAATAGTCGAAAATAGAAATATTGCAGAGAATAATAGTAGAATAACACAATAGATGAAACCACAGTACCAAAATAATACCTTTATTGATAGGAAACAATGTTCACTTGCCTCTTCGAGGGGGAAACCTCCAGTATAGTAGCGCTCTATTACAATAATTCTCAAGAAAAAAACTTATCATGCCCTATACTCATATTTATACTAAATCTATCTACCAAAAGAACAAACTAGAGGAATATCTTCTAGAAGTAGAAGCTTCTATTAGGACTTCTTACATTTGACTTATTATTCCTTATTACTAAGCCTTATTAATATTGGCCTTTATTAGATGGAAAATATATTATTCTACCTATGTGAGGGGTTAGGGAGGTTAGGTCCTTAACAAACTCTTGATATTCATGCCCAAGTGTATTTAGTGTATCCCCACAACACAATTCCTTTCTCTTACTTAACATTATTTCATTGCTTTATATTTGGAAATAGGTGGCGCTACTCTCGATATTTATAGATTGGCATATTATTTATTATTTAATTTACCGTGTATTTTCGTAATGATTTAATCACCGTAGTTCTTATTTCAAATTTGTCGTCTTGCACGACAAGATTGTTGAATTTACTACAAGGTTTATGGGATCTTCATGAATTTAATAACAACATTGTGTTCACACAAGTGGCGGTTGATGTGGCGGGGAGAATAAATGTGACGGGAAGTGATGATGGTATGTTTGGCGAATGAAAAATGCTAAATTATGGAGGTGCATTATGAGGAACTAAAGGTTCATTATGTTAGGATGTGGGACTGCGGGTATGGGAGCATACGAGGTTGAAAAGGTAAAAGTGAAAGTGCCCCAGATCCAAGGTAATAAAATTGACTAAGTATGGGAGAGTGTGATTTTGCAGGGCGTAGAGGTAAAAGGTACATTTTGTAGAATGTGGGATTTCAGGTCAATGGTCATGTGGGCGAATCGTCTTACACCCATAATTCAAGACAACGACTAAGTATGAAAAGGTAAAAAAGGGTACATTTTGGAGGATGTGGAGGTAAGAGACCGTGCAATTTGTTGGTAGTGCGAATGTGATTCTGCAGTCCTAATGGTATGTAGGTCCGAGACATGTTATAATCCTCAATCGCTACTCATGCATCACTCAAAAAAATGACTAAGTTTTGGAAAATTTGAAAGAAGGGAAAAAGACTAAGTGTAAATACATGGGTTTGTGGATGTGTGGATCTGAGAATTTTGATGGTAATATGACCTACAAACTGCATTTTAAAAAGAAAAAGAGGCTAAGTAAGGATATTCAAGAATAAACTAAACAAAGGAATAAGATTAAGGATAAGTGTGGATGTACAAATATTGATCATGAATGTGGATCAACAATAACCAGTAATGTTTACAGAAATATTCCCTTGTGGACATGTGAAGTTTCCCTTGGATTACAGACCCCTATACCAAGACAAAAACACTACAAATGGACACTAACCTCCCTTTGAATTTAGTTTAATCGATCAGAAAGAGAGAGGGAGAAAGGTTGTGATGCACCTTATTTCGAATTTTGTCCTCATTGCTTCCAATCCGAGCTTGATCTCCAAACTCCTTAGCGCAACTTGTTACTTGCAATAGGCAACAAAGAGAAACAAAGAAATCCTACTCTACAATATAGGTCAAATGAATTCATCTACAAAGATCGAAGGAAGAATAGACAAGAACATGCAAGAATACACAATATTTGATGCAGGAGCATCTCCCACATTAAGCGAGCCAGCGCGGAAGCATAAGACAGCTGGACGAGCCAACACAAATTTTGAAGTTGCCTTGAAATTGTTGGGCGATCTTAAATGAAGTCATTAAGATGAGGCGCACTTGTATATTGTAATGGACCTTGAGCAGATTGCTCTCGTCCTTAGTAGGTAGGAGGCATTTAAAGTAGTTAATGTAAGGTAGATAGAATTTAATTCTAGACTAGACAGTTGTAGAGCGTAAGAGGGAAACAGGATATAGACACCCTCATTGTGTATTGTATCATTAGATTGAAGCATTAGAGCAAGAGCATGCAGAGAGCTGTATGAAAACACCCATGTACAGATATTTGAATTAATAGAAGAGCTGATTCAAATTCATGGTGTGTGTTGTTCTCTATGTATGGATGCTGAATGCTATGCTCATGAATGTTTGCTTCCAGTTATACATTTTCTTTTATATGCTGTGTATATGATTTCATGTTTGAATTGAAGTCTGAGAGGAGGAAGGAATGAGTTTCAATTGTTTCTCTATTTGAGCTAGAGAATTCCTGCAAGGAGTGTAGTTGAATTGTCCTCAAGGAGTGCGTTGACAGAGGGTTTAGATAGAGAAAGCTTTTGTTCTCATTCATCCCAAAGGTGCAGTTGGGCACAGGATCCATGCAAGGATTGCGTAGGCCAAGGGAAGTCTCAGGGTTGTTAACCTGAGTGAAGCGTTGAGAGACTGCTGCTGCAGGGGTGCGCAGAGTCGAAAGGATTCAAGCACTTATAGTGTTTGAAGGTTGCCGCAAGGAGTGCGTGAAAGGTTCTCTAAAGGATTCAGAGTTGGAAAAATCTCAAGAGGTATAGAACCTTTGAGTAATAACCAAGGGAAGCACAAGGAGTTGGTTCCATGAAGTTTTTAAACAAGCGTCACAAGTTTGCACGCAGGGGGGACGAGTTCCATGGAGGAACAGTTAGTCAATTCGCAGGTTTCATCGGGAAAGATAGACGGTCGGTATTCTCCGAGGAGAATTCGCGACATTCCATGGGATGTCAGATCTCACAGAGGTGCAAGGAAGTTACAGCGCAAGTGTGGAAAGATTTAAATCTCAGGAGGGGCAGAACCGTTGATTCAAGCCACAAGGGCCGTCGGATCTACTCGTGGATTGGCATATCGGAGTTTCGTGGATTCAAACTCCAAAACATTGCAATGAAAATCGCGAAATCGTGATACGCGATATCCCGACAGCTAAAGGGAATAGTGTGGGCCACAACGAAACAGGTTAGTGGACAGGTGGCATGTCTCATCGGGATCTTGCAGCGAGAAGTCCTGACACATTGACATCAGGATTTGCGATCCCGCAAATTCTGAAATCCCGAAGGAGGTGATGGGCGTTGAGAAGTCAACCCATGAGCGCATCGAAGGTTCGGCGTATCGGGGTTCGGGAGTCGGAGAGACAAGGCGTTCGATATCACGAGTGGTGAAATCACGATAAGGGAAGTTCTGAAACAGAAGGGCAGGTTAGCATTGACTGTCGTCGAGTCTCGGGGACTCGAGGGTACAATGCTCGACCACTGACCTCACAATACCACGAAGTCCGATCCCCCGATAAGTGAAGAGAGGGGATCGCGAGGAGAGTTTTTGTGGGTGCAGATTTCCCGATAGGGAAATAGAAGAACATTTGAGTTCTTCAGGCCATGTGGAGGAGAAGATCCTGTGAGCGGGTGCGACTGTGTCAGTTTGGTATTAGAGCACAGAAAGATTCTTTGCTTTCTGTAGCAGAGAAGAGGAGAATTCACCATGCCTCTGAGAAGAGATAGATAGTCACCCGATCCAGAGGATAGGGAAATGCTGCGACGAAGAGGTAGGAAGATGGAAAATCCAGAAATGGAGAGACAGATGTGTGATCTCCGAGCCAGACTCGAAGACATGGAGACAACGCAAAGATGCACAGCCAGTGCAGGAGATCTAAGTGATTCCGAAAGTGAAGTTGAGTCCGAATGTGAAGAAGAAGTTGCAGCCAAAGATGCATCAAATGAACATTTGATCAAAGCTATTGCTAGGATGGGTGCAAGAGCAAAAATGGACATTCCAGTTTATGAGGGAAACTTGGATGCAGAGGAGCTTCTAGATTGGATTAGAGCTTTAGACACATACTTCGACTATGAAGATGTCGAAGAGGACAAGAAAGTCAAGCATGCTGTCACGAGATTGAAAGGACATACAACATTATGGTGGGATGAAATACAAGTTGACAGACGCTGCAAGGGCAAGCAGAAGATCAAAAGCTAGGACAGGATGATCGCAAAGATGAAGGCGAAATTCATCCCGAGAGATTATCAAATTACTCTGTTCAGGAGGATGCAAAATCTAAGACAGACGCTGATGGCAGTGAAGGAATACACTGAGGAATTCTATAAACTGAACATTAGGGCAGGTCATCGGGAGAGCGATGATGAAAAGGTTTCCAGATACATGAATGGCCTGAGATATGATATCCAGGATGAGATGAGCATGGTTACCATCCGAACGGTGGAAGATGATTATCAAATGGCTCTGAAAGAAGAAGAGAAGCTGAGCTGAAAGGAGAGTTAGAGGGTCCGAGGCAGAAGTCAGCCCATAGGCAAGTTAGTTGCCCAGGAAAAATACCAGAAGCCCAAGGAAGACTGGAAGAATCCCCAGACTCGCACAGAGAGAGGTGGAAGTTCACAGCATGGGCAATATGCTGAACAGAAAGGATAACATAATGAGCAGAGAGGGGATTATGCTGACAACAATACTTTTCCTCGTACTAGAGGTAGAGGAAGAGGAAGAGGTGGAGTAATCACATGCTTCACATGTGGAAAGAATGGACACAAGTCTTATGAGTGTCCAGAGAAAAAGAAGGACATTGGAGAAGCTCACATCACCGAAGCGCAGAGGCGGGATGTTGAGGCCGAAGACGTTGAAGGCAGAAGATCACTCATGATGCAAAAAGTCCTTTTGNGGAGGTGGAGAGTTCAGTCCAAAGGACCAGACTTTTTAGGACTGCTTGCAAGACCAAGGACAGGGTATGCAAGGTCATCATAGACAGTGGTAGCATGGATAATCTTGTATCTACAGAGATGGTAGAGAATCTGGAGCTGGAGACGATTGATCATCCAAGACCATACAGAGTTTCATGGCTACAAAAGGGACACCAGGTAACTGTCACTAAACAATGTTTAGTTGAATTCAAGATAGGTGGATATAATGATAAGATCTTGTGTGATGTCATTTTGATGGATGTTTGTCATCTATTGCTGGGTAGACCATGGCAATATGACAGAAATGTGATTCATGATGGGAGAATGAGCACATACACCCTGGAGAAGAATGG
>JASDQU010738428.1:59866-86228 GCA_032191745.1 Picea mariana | reverse complement strand
TTAGAGAATTTTAGTGTTTTTTTTTAATTTTGCTTCAAAATTATTATTTTTTTCTTTTACCATTTTTTTGGTTTTTTTTCTCTCTTTTTCTTTTCGATTTTTAACGTTTTAAGGGTGTTTTTTTATTAATTTAAAAAACAAAAACAAAAAGATTAAAATCAATGTTTTCGAGGGAAATTTTAATTTTTTTTTATTTATTTTTAGCTTGTTTTGTTTTTTCACCTTTTTTTAATGTTTTTTTTTTTTTAATTTGTCTTTTCAATATTTTTTTTAAATGTGTTTTTTTCTTCATTTAAAAAAAATTAGAATTTTTTTTTCAAGTGACCATTTAGGATCCAAATTTGGGTTTTTTATTTGCATATGGATCTGTTGTCAAGGCTACAATTTCAATTAGGTCGTAATTAGCTAAAATTTTAACATTTTGAAAAAAACATTTTGTTTTAAGTAACATCATTATTTTATTTAGGTGTTGATTTTAAGGTTTTTTTGAGTTACTGTATGAGTTTTGAAGGTCATGGTTGAAAAATGTTGTAATTTTGACCCCGTTTGAAAAAATGGTGTTGCAAGTAGTACCACTTTTCAATTTGGGGGTCTATTTTTATGTTTTTTTTGCAAAAATATGGGTTTTTTTGGGCCAGAGTTCTCTTTTTGAGGTCATCATTCTCGTTAAGTAGATAAATTTGTTGAAACCAAAGAGAATACTTGCAGACCATGATTGATGCAGTTGCAACAAACTCCCCAAGCTCTCCTCGTCCAACCCTTGCACGATGCTACCAAGATGATAAGTTTGTTATCTAAAAGCTTCCTCCTTTTCACCATGGAAAGCCCTCATTATATATGATTTGGAGGATTAACCACCATGGAGAATATAACTCACTAGATCCACTAAAATGGGATCTCCAATATTTTTAGGGAGAAAATATCTCGCAAGGATTTTAGGGAGAAAAATATCTCTCAGGTATTTTAAGGAGGAAATATATCTCAAGATCCACCAAATTAGGATTTTGGTTTGAGAAAATATCTCAACCATCCATGAGATTATCAACTTCTCCTTGAGATTAGGAAACTAAATGTGAGGTGGATTCTCACAATAAATTAATTTCCTTTTTATGAATAATAATGAATAATTCATGTGCACATAGTATTTTGACCTTCATATGATATATTTCTCCTCCACATTGACTAGGGATTGTGAAAAATGTTTTTTCATGGTGTCAGGATGTTGTGACACTTAGTAAAGTGCACGTGACACTTTATGACACTTAGGTGAAATAGGTGTGACACTTAAGTGTGAAATTTTGGTGTGTAACAAATGCCCCCTAAAGTGTGAGGTCAGAAGAGAAACTGATGGAAAAAACACTTTACAATTATTCAATGCAAGGGTGTTGGAGCGGGAGAACCTGGTAGAATCTACAAACAACCATCAAACAATATTAATATATGTTCCATTTCCGAGGAAGACATACCTATGCTCAAAATATGATATAACCCAATGCATGGCCCCCAACCAATACACTACGGATCCATGAAAACACAGACTAAGGATATGGCCACTAGAGATACAATGTGGATCCATACCTCCATGATAGGAACTGATCACAACCACAAAAAATATACAATGGAGCTACGAGATGACAAAAAATAGCCACGGATCAATACAAAGTGGATCTATGTGACCACTAACAATATATATATTAGTATGCTTAAATGATCTCCTTCGCAGCCTAGGAAAAGAAGATAAAAGATGAAATCTCAACCCAGGGTCTTCGTCCTAATCCTGATGTGGTACAAATCTAGCCATGTGAATGGATGATTTGATGTCGAACATGGTAGGAACCATTTGATTACCAATCATTGAGGTACACTGTTAACAAGTGTGAGGGAAATAACCAATGATGTCAATGACTCCCAAGGTACCCTAGTACATTCTAGCGAATGTTAATAAATGAGATGAGGTCGATCATTCATGGAATAAACCGAACAGAGGTCAATGGTGTAAACCTACTACCAGAAGCAAGGAGGTCTGCCATTGAGGCATGCAAATCCCAAGGTACTAACTAGTTTCTAAGTCTAATTCTCGGATGATGTGTTGAAGTTGATAGGAAAAGACTCGTCGAAGGAGGGTCTTGATGTATCCCCCATCATCGACAGGAAACTGACATAAGAAAGTGATGTAAGATGGTGAATCGAATGAGTATGGACTGACACAGGAAATGGAAAATGGAAATATTGTAGATGGATGGTTTGATGTGAAACTTCCCTTAAACATGATGAGGATGACAACTGACTTGGCATCATTGAATTGACGAGTACCAAGAATGTGATGTGGCAGCAATAAGAGCACTCTTCAAATTGATGAAAAAGTATGGAAATACATGGAATTGGTATGACTCAGAGAAAAGTAGATTACCCAACTGTAAGATGAGACGCAAATAGGTGCCATGTTCAAGGGTGACAATAGATGCCATAAAGGATTCCCAAAAAACTTGACTCACTTCCTTCAATTTTTTCCCCCACCCACATAGATGAGTACCCCTTTATTTTTTAACGAGCTTGAGGAGGATAAGGGATGCTTGGTATATCTCATCCTTTGAATGAGTCCCTCGACATATGCTTAACGAATCTGGTGAAGGAGGGGTTCGGCCCCATATGGGTCCTAGAGATTGGACTCATATAGGTCCTTTGATTCATAGTTTTACAAGCCCAAAGAAGATAAAATTGGTGGTTTTTCATGTTTATAGAGTATGAAACGAACTTAAAGGAGAATCCATGGATGACCTTTTCGTAAATTGAGTCTCCCAAGCCTGAAAAAAATGTAAAACAATACAAGGGAGAACTCTTCTAATCATTCTTGATTAGAGTGTTCCTTTTTCGTAATTAGTATCACGAGACCAAAAAAAAGATAAAATGCCACTCGAAAGATGCCATTTCAAACCTTTTAATGAGTGTGAAAGGAAGCAAGATCACTTGAAAATATTTTCATGTTTAGGGAGTTTGAAAAGAGCTTAAAGGAGACTCCAAAATGTTCCTTTTTCGTATGATTTTACGAGTCCGAAAAAGAGATAAAAGTGTACTCGGTAAAGCATTCTCATGTTTTAATGAGCACGATAAATAACAAAGACCGAGCTCGGTCTATAAATATTTACTATGTTACGATGGAAATGACCCTCGAACGAGGATCACTCCTAGCAGTGTGTATTTATAGAGGTGTGTTTCCCTCAATTTCTATGGGAGAATCTAGTGGCTTTGCTCTAGGATGATGTCAAGAGGTTCGAGACTCCCCCCCAAGAGTTGTTTCCTACATCAACTCTTCTTCTTTCCTTGTTTAGGCATGTGGTTACTAGTGGGAACATTTTCACTAGGTGGAGAAAAAGAAGGTTCAAGTACTTGATCCATAGAGAGACTCGGTTCGGGTGGGTCTGTTGCAGTTTTTAATGAGCTTGACAAAGACGATGAACTATGCTCGTCGAGACCAGGTACTACCAAAATATGAGATGATTATAAGGATTGTCGCACTTGAGTTGAAATCATGTTTAATGTGGCAACCTGCGTGGTGGGAGGAACAAGAAAAGGAAAAAACCCCATGAACGAGGAATCCTTGAGAAGACCTACACCTACACTCTCAAAACCAGTCTATCCTAGAAAAGGGACATTATTTGCTATGACATTGTTGAGATCTGGAGTTGTATACTCAAGTTGGTCAACAATGATAATATTTCCTTAATGGGGAAATCATAATATACAAAACACCGAATATTCGACAACAATCATAGCACATAACCAATTATGACCAACTAACAAATTATAATCCATGGGTGCGTCGACTACTTCGATATCAACCGAAATGGTCTTACCCTTCAATGTTTCCGTGAAAGATTGCAAGAGTCTGTGAGGTTAGAAACCATATCCATCAAATTCTTTCAGGGTGGTAGGGGACAGGGTAAGTGTAGGAGAACCAAGGGCTCTCCAGCAAGTAAAAAACATGACACAAGTGGAGGCTCCCTCGTCCAAAACAATACGATGAATGTTCTTTCCACCAACCAAAACTTGAATTTGGAATGATATGTGGTGGGAGACTTTATCCGTAAAATAATCTAGATTAAATGTAATCAGGTTTGACTCCTCGGGATCCATGGCTCCAATGGATTTCAACATGGTTCTACGTTGACTTGGACAATGTTTTATAACTTTGAGGGTTGACATAACACAAGGCTCTTGTGCAAAATATTCAACGATGTTGTAATTTTGGGAAGCGCAGGCATTAGGCTTAAATGTCACTTTTCGAATTATGCTCCTGTGCAGGTGCAACGTTGTGTCAGAAATAGGATTCTCAATATGAATAGATTGGAAAGTGGATGAGGAGTCAAATTAGAGGGCTGATCAACAAACTTCCCTTTAGTCTAATCACCCGTAGGAGTGCCATAGGTATTTTCTCGAGTTGTGACATTAATCATCTTAAACATGTACAACTCAAAGGTGTTTGTGGAAGCATCCCCATGGTGGGAATGACCTGTGTTTCCCCCATGTGGAGGGGAAGTATTTTGCGCAACCAAATGTTGTTGATGAACTGGTTGGGAGGAAACCTTCATATATTTAGCGACAACCTCACGATGAGGGCAATCTAGGAGATTTATGCTTCTTTTTCGGTTGAGTATCAATAGTATTAGGATTATCCTACTTATTAGAAGGTTTCTTGGATTTAACCTTGTTTTTATCGATACCTTATGGTTTCTAATATGAATTGGATTGGACCATATTCACCTCATAGGTTTGAGCAGGAGCACAAGTAGTTGCAGTGTTTGAAACAAAACTAGGTTCTGAGGCAGGTCTTGATGGATCATTCGACGGATAAGGAGCATTAGGGATCAGATCATAAATTATTATATACTGGGAGTAAACCAAGTCCAAATATTATGCATAGTTGATAACATGCTCTTTAGTAACTACGTTTCCCATAGAAAAATCGCAGGATATGGGAGGCAAGAGAAAATTTTTAAACCAATCCATAAGGATTTGGTCTGTAATTGGAGCCTTAATCAACCATCTTCGTCGTCTCCACTCATGAATATGATCAACAATGTGGGTGGAAGAGGATTGTCGGAGAGAGGTCAAAAGTTATGTACTAGTTGTGTATCGTAAAGGAAACTGAAAATGCATCAGGAAAGCCATGGTAAGAGAATTAAAGTCGACAAAGGAGTTACGTGGAATTTTAATGTACCATTTTTCTTCCACACCTATAAGTGTTCTCTGAAAAAGTCTAAGATGAATGGAATCATGCATCAAATAGTTGGAAGAACACCATAAATGGAAATTCATAACATGATTGTTAGGATCTTCCCCAAGTTTTTCGTCAAATTTCGATATGTCGGATGGTAATTTGGCAGGGATAGCGAGCCAAAATGGGGCACAAAGAATGGGATTGCTTTTTAAACGCGATAGATATGGTATATCTAACATAGCCAAGAATGATATTTGTTCGTTAAGATATTGATACTAGTGATAACCATATTGCATAGGAACACCAATAGGACCATATACAGGTTGTGGCAAGATGAAAAAACTAGATGGTCCTCCCATATACAGTGGTTTTCTGGGTTTTCCACCTATGTAAGGTGGTTTTCCTATTTGTCCACTTATGTAAGGTGGTTGTCCTGTTTGTCCACCCATGTATTGTGACGGAGAGGATTGGCCTCCTATATACTGAAATTAACCTGATGCTCCCCCGATATGATGTGGTTGCCCTACTAGGTCTCCCATATATTTTGATTTAAGGGATTGTTGCATCGGAATCCTAGGGTTGACGAATTGAGAGGGCATAGTTCCTTGCGGAGGAATGCCCATCGGATTGGGTTGAGCCCACAAAGGATTCACAACTCCTGGATATGGATGCCTAATATACATGCGAGTGGTAGTAGGGATAGAATGACTTGCAGTAACAAATTTCCCCCAGGCTTGTTGATGTTGCAACCATGTAGGTTTTCCCCCAGTAAAAGGTTGTCCTGCAACTGAAGGTTTCCCCCCAACTGAAGGTTGGAATCCCATTGAAGATTTCCCTCCAATATAGGGAGTACTAATATATGATGTGTGAGATGGAGGCTAAGTAACTTGTGAAACCATGGTTGTGTGAATGAGTATATTGCTGGCCATTTTACCAATGGGATGACCAAGTAAGGGACTTGGTATGTACATGTGTAGAAATAGTGAAGCAGGAATATTACCTGACTAATGTGCGAAAGGAGATGAATGTGCAAGTTATTGAGTTGGAGTTACCTGGGTCAATGATATTTCCAGAGTTGTGAAAAAATATGAATTCCCAGGTCCTTCAGGAAAACCAAAAATCAGTGGGTTCATGCCAAAGGATGGTGTAGTGGTTGAACCGTGCAGTAAATAGTAAGAAGAAAAGGCATCAAAATATCTCATAGATGGTGGATCAATAAGTGGTGGGCTGCGTCGATCATTAAAAATAGGATTTGCGTAAGATGCAAGGCTTTTTACGAAGGTTGTGACTGGTTCTTCAATGTGTTGGCCACTTCGAAGAGTGATGCTCCCGGTGTCAGAAGTGTGATCTATGATCATTCCTTCGTAATAAATATTGTGTTGAGGTTCCTAAGTGTCAGGTTCCATACCTTGTATAATGTGAAATTTATGATCCTAAGTCTGACTATGAAAGTCAAATAAACACACTCCTATGAAAACTAAAATAAATCAACCAAGAAACAATATATTTAAGGATCTTTGGAAGACGAGATATCAAGCCGCCAATGAAGAAGTGAGAATCAGCTACCCCGACCTCCACATAACAACTCTTCTCAGTGAAAGAAACCCTCACTTTCATGAGATTTCCCTCCAAGGGCACTGAGAGTGTTATACGATGTCTACGGTAGGTACCGTGGAAGTCCCCCCATAGTCACCCCTGTAGGTACCTAGGAAAGGCCACTAAGGATACCAATTCACAGTCAGCCTCTGAGCGGGTACATTCGACAGTCTAGAATGAACGTATCGTAAGGATATCAAAGTCCGAAGATCTTCAAGAGAATTGAAGACAATTGGACCAGAAGACTCTAGAGGAACCCGAACGGATTCAGAGTTCACGAAGCATCGAGACCAAATGAAGCCAATGGTTTCTCAAGAACAACCCCCAATATACTATATGTCCACTACGATTGGTTGAACTTTGGAGGGGTAATATTTGCTGCTCTCCTGTACATGACATCGTTTTTAGCCCATGTGTGAGAGGGGGTTCCCAGCTATGCTTATACGAAAGTTGGATTTGTATACTCTTTAGTGTTTTGCAGTCTGTTTAGTATTCTTGGACAATTTACTCACTTCACCTAGTCCAAAGACCCTAATCCTAGGCTATTGTTGGTGTGCTAAAAAAAATAAAAATTATAGTCAATTTTATTAGATCATGGTTGATTTTAATGGCTTTTAACTCAAAGGGTTAATGGAGATGAAATTGATGATGTGTAAGAGACTTGACTCTAATAGAATGCATAAAAATGATCTCAAGTCTTTCTTTCAATGAATTCTATGTACAGGAAGGAGAAGCGTTCTATTCTTCTTAACAAAAGAAAGCAATCAAAACGATGGAACTTTCAATTTCTGGGATCAATATGATGCCAAACTACCAAACACATGTTTTTGAAAATCGAAATGCACATGCAAAACTAGCTCTTTTTCCAAATATAAACCAAAGCAAACTCCCTAATGAATGCAAAATTTCTTCATTTGATTGATTATGCAAGGAGATATGCAAAATTTTTTCTTCTTAACTTTTAGATGAAAGAGATATATGTTTAATACAAATAACTATGCGGAAAAAAAAAATCAAACAAAGAGCACTCAAAGTGATGAGAACTAGAAGAAAAAATGTAGGAGATAACATATTCAATCAATAACTCAATGATGGAAAAGATAAAGAAGACAAACACTCATGAAAATCCTCAAACGATGAGTAACAAGAATAGAAAATCAATCTAGGTTGTCATAAGAGTCTTAACCATATATAAAAGTGAGATTTTTCAAATGAGGACAAGAAGGATCAATACCAAGCAACCCTTACAAACCCTAGTTGATGAACATTCCTAAACAAACAAGCAATCTAAAATATTTACAAGACAAAGATCATACAATCTCAAAGGTAGAAAGAACCAATGGATCTTGTTAACCCAAGGTGACCACAACTAAGAGAAAATTTTCAAACTCAAAGGATAAACATAAATGAGTGATAAATGTCAAACTCTTAGAAAAACAAAGTCAAAGATAATCAAGGGTCTCTGAGAAAAAATCCCCTTAGGATCGGACCAAGAAAAAACAAGCAGAAAGGGGTAGAAAACCATAGAAAAGGATATCAATTCTCTTATTTCTAAAGGGACAAAGTGCACAAGCACTATGGTATACACTACAAGCAAGCACTGATCATACACCAACGTCCTAGTGTACATAGTAGAGGAGCACTACCCTTTCCAAAAACTCAAAAAGAAGGTTTAAAACTCAAAAAACTTAGTCAAAGACTCTGTGATATCTTCACTGAAGAAGAGAGAAAGGGAAGAAGATCAGAAACAAACAAAAAACAAGATATAAAGGTGGTAAAAATCTTTAACGATCCAAGGAAAGACAAGTCAATGTGTTTCCCCAGTGGAGTCGCCAATTTCTATTACAGAAATATTCCCCTGCGGATAGATGAACTTTCCCTTGGATTACAGACCTCTATACCAAGACAAAAAATTACATTTGGACACTGTTGAAACCAGGTCTTAAATTTTTTTATCTCTAAGACTAAAAATTTTCTTTTCTGGGATTCGTCTTTTCATAAGGTATAATCCTAGATATCAGTCCCAAAAGCCTGGTACTGAAATCCTGGAATGGCTTTATTTTTTAATAATAAAAGGCATAAATCTTAAGTGTTTTTAAAGTCTCGATGCACGTTCTGTAAATTAATTTTAATAACGATAAATTAAAACCCTAAAGGAGTTAATTAACAATCTTTTAACCTTTCGGGATTCAGGTTTACTCAGAACAACACGTTTTGAATACATTTCGAATCGCGAAATCCCGATCCCCGATTTCCCGAAAAAAATGGAAGTTAGTTCTTGATCCTGATTAATTAAATTACTAATACCAAAGTTAAGGCCTAAACTAATCCCATTGTGATTTAGGGATTTGGGGTTTAGTGGTGACATACCTCATGTAAGCGAGATCCCTGAAACCCCGAAACGCGAAATCCCAACTGAATAACAATGTTTAAAATGAACTAACTTCATTTTAAAAATACATTTAATGGTAATTAAACTTCTTAGGTATTTTCATTTTCGGGTTCCGTTGAATGAGATCTTTCGAATTTTGATTTTAGAATCACCGAAATATGGCCATATTAATAACAGATAGCTAGTGATTTATGTGACACAAATGCATATCTTAGAAATATTCTCTGCATAAAAGGTATTAAATTCTTGGCAGCTGCGTCAATACTTTCACCATAAAATGAGTTAAAGGAAAATTAAAGGTCTGTGTTTTGAACCTTATTCTTGCTCTTTCCATCAGGAGTAAGTCGCATCCAGCCGAGCTTACGCACCTCTCTTCCGTGACAGGTTTTCATTCCAATACGAAAGATATGGAACCAAAGAAGGGATCCAAGAAGAGTGAAGATACAACTGAGATTTCTAGCCTAGAGCGAGATGTCATATCCGACACCACGCCACATGTTATCAACTCGATTAAATCATGGAGACAAATCTATGAAAATCTGGACTACGAGATAAAAAATTCCCTTAATTATTCCAAGAATCACCTTCGGGACATAGCAGAATCAGAACTTCACAAGATTGCAGCATGTCCACGACTCATGGTGTACAATGACATGATCAGTTCGGCTTTAGAGAAGGTTGATATTCCAACGAGAAGCATTTTAAATGATCAAGGGGCCATTATCGGCTCATTCAGACTTGGACATGTCTAGGTTATGTACAAACTCTCACCCAATCCTAAATTCATTTACAATGCCAGATTTATAGTTGAATTTCAAAGAAAGGAATGCACTGAGGTAGACCAAACTTACCCTGATTTAATCAAAGGCTGGTGGAGATGTCCATCAAAATTTAGGGCTGATACCCATGAAATTTATGCCACAGCTTCTTTGAATGAGTACATAGTTTATGTAGCCATGATGCTGTGCAGACTCTTCGGAAAAATGAATCCCTGTCATTTCCCTGCAGAATGGGTGCCCTTTTTAGAGGAAGCACCAGAAGGATATAGTTTCAACTGGGACAAGATTTTATCCGATAACATAGCCAAAGAGGTTTCAGATTACAAAGCTGCAAGATCCCAAGGTCAACCAGTGTCCTTTTACATGTCGACATACATCATGGACGCAATTTGTTTTATGACTCCATTCCCCCTGATGAAATGGAGTTGGAACATAACCTGCCTTGAACCCATTCACGAGTATCACTTTGAGTTGTGGGAAGAAAATGCAAAACATTCATTTTACGAAACATGTCATTTCATGGTAATACCAATGCATAAAATGTTTTTCGGCTGTCACCCTCCTCACATTTATGAAACAATTAGAAAAAACCTCAAGCCAATAGTAGACTGGTTCATTGAAGAAAGTTTCTAATACATCAGGGTTTATGGGTGCTCAATCCCCCCTCATGCACTTCCAAAATTCCTCCCAGATAGACTGGTATGTAGGGAAGTGGCACACCAAATAGTGAAAGGAAGTATCAGAATAGAGCTAAAGGCAGCTCAAAAGAAGTTCTGGCCAATCTTCCCTGTGCACATCGAGAAATTTTCATTACAAAATTTGGGCCATTCCAAGGTGGAAGCAGAAGCACTCGAAAAAGTCAAATTGTTAAATATTGAGTACAAAAGGCATGACCCTTATCAACTAGTGAACAAACACTTGATACACTGCAATATGAAAGCATATGAACATGAGGAGTCCCCTTGGGATGACATTTTCAAAGGGACTAAGATTTATAAAGAGGTGTTAGAACGAGTACAGACACTGTCGTCCGACTTGCAAACTAGCTTTTGGACCTTTCAGAAGCATAGACAGAGTGGTCTACCCCAAGTAATGCAAGGAGAAACAATCACCCTCCCCCAGGAGAAAGAAAGTGTTTCCCCAGGCTTCAAATAGGAAGCACAGAAGAATGACAATCCCGAAAAATTCCCACAGGATATGGAAAGGCCCCCACCAAACAAAGAGATCTTACAGACAAAAAAATCAAAGACCGAAGCAGAGAAAAGATCTAGGAGACCACCCAAGTCTAGTAAGATTACCCCCCCTTCGTCACCTGGTGTTGATGTCAATACGCCTAAGGAAATAGGAGGGAAAGGATCTATAGAGCTAGGAAGTCCCATAGCTTCCTTAACCCCCTTACAGTCTGCTTTTGGATTCCCACAGACAAGATCTCTATTTGTTGATGACCTCACCTCTATCCCCATAGATGAGATTCCTCCTTCTGATTATTTTTTCAGCGGGAAAAGGAAGGTTGTCCTGAAACAAGAGATGCATAAGAAGGAGGGGAATATGGTAAAAAATCATAAAGTCTTGATAGATGGACAAAATTTGGAGGAGGAGGATTTCGCTACAGAGATAGAAGGTTCCATGGGAGCCATGGCAAGAACAAAATTTTTACCATGGGAAACATGAGAATGAGGATAAAGAAGAGTGATAACATGATAGATCAATTACAAGATCAGTTAAAGAATTCTGAGGAGAACATCAGAGAAGAGGTGATTAAAATCTTGGAGTAGACCAGGGCTGCCGAAAGGATAGAAATTCAATTACTCAAAACAAGCCTGGATGAAATGAACCAGAAGATACAAGCAAGTCAGGCTTAGGTTACTTAGCAAAAGGAGCATGTAGAACAGTTACAGGCTAGGTTAAATTTGATGGAAGGTCAGGTCATAGATCAAAAATATTTTCAGGCTCAGTCACTGCAAGTGCATTCAAAAATAGAAGTCGAACAACAAAAATTGATTTCCAAGATAGAGATTATTCAGAGTTACTTTCAAGAAGCAGATAATGCCTTTGATAATATTATCCCGGAGGAAAAATAAGCCAAAGAAGCTAGGGTTACTCTCCAAAAGGAAATCATATATTCAACAAGTGAAGAGACATCCAAAACTACAAAAATTTCAGCCAGAGAGCAAATTAGAGGCGACATCATGCTCAAGCTATGGGAAACCAACATAACTGAAAACAAAAGAATAGTCATGGAAATCAGAGATGACTGTGAAGAAGTTTTTGATCTTTTAGACAAAAGGTCATTAAACATTGGAAAAGGCAATTGTAGAGGACTTCTGGGACATATTAATATTGTAAGACATCAATTAAATTTTAGAGAAAATTTGAGTGAAATTCAAATAGAAATTTCACAGCTAAGAGAAATGGATGTCACCCAAATATACAGGTTGTTAGTTGAGCCCAACTTAAAACTACAGTCGATAAAGTTTGCAGAAAAGGGAGTTGAAGACTGTATTTCCAAGATACAGAGAAAGGTTTATCCGTTCGAAGCAAAAGACCTTCCAGAACCTCCCAGAAATTTTACACAGCTCCTGGAGAGATGCATTGAATGTATTGGATAAAAAGAAGGAGAGTCATCAACAAAGTAAAAGTATCATTTGGAAGATCTTTACTTCGAAGAACACAGAAGAATGGTGAAGATCGTGCAAATGGTTTTTGATCTATTTTTTAACAAATTGTTAGTCACTAGGAATTAGGAAATCACCAACCATCTTATGATTGGTAGTTTTGTATAAATATAACTTTTCAAGACTAAGAGAGGGATTTTTTCTGGATAGGATTGTAAAAGGAAAATTTCATTTTGCCAGAATCAATCTAATATAGATTGAATATTCCAGATCTTGTCAAGCCTGAGTTATGTGTTTCTCTATCATTCCATCTTTTATTTCATACCTTCGTTGAATGCTTTTCGTGATGCAACTTCTATTGTGGTGATTGAACAGTCAGATTATCTAACCGTTTGCAGTTTTTCATCTGTATCAGCTATCAGCCGATATAAGACCTATGAGCGTTTTAAAATTCTGAAATTGTATACTTCTTCAAAGTTATCATCCCTCTTTCTCCTATTAGCATAAAATGAGATTCCTCTTTAATTGATGCCTCATTTTTGTTATACAACTATATGTTTCTTTTTATTTCTTCATTCCATGTATCGTTTTCTTTAAAATTTGACTCAGATACTAGAAACGGCCTTTATTTCTGTTATACTATTGATCCATAATTTGGAAGTTTTTTTCTTATTAATTTAAACTAGAAATTTGCGACCCTTGAAAATAATTTTGACTTAAAAAAAGGAAACCCTTAGCTTTCATGACTGTTCCAGTTACTAGACAGCCTAATATAGAACCCGGTCTATCTGATCAGACAAGCAATGTGTTAAACCTATTAAATACCATTTTACAAACAACAAATACACAGGTAGAACTCGAATGTTCATGGGCTGTGATTGAAAGGGATATTAGCATCCAAGAAAAATGGGAAGCTAGACAGAGACAGTTAAGGAACCAACTTTGATCTCACTTTCCATTAAATTGGTCTTTTTACCCATTAACTATCTCTACCTTTTAGGATGCCTTGAAAGTATACTTTAGAGCCTTCAAGTATAAACTCGGGAACAACATCTTTTTGGTGTCGCTGCCGGGGATGAAGAAAAAAATATTTTTCCTGGGAAGAACGACATTGACACTTTCTTTCTTTGATAGTGAACAAAGATCGAAAAACCTTCTAAGGCTACTTTTATCTTTCACTTGGCGACTCCATGATAAGTAAATTGGATTTTAACTGAAAGAACAGCAGAAAGAACCCAGATGACAAGCATAACTCACCAGTATCTGATCCAAAAAATATTTTAAAATCAAGAAGATCCCTTAGACAAATCGTTTCACTAACACATACCATATGTCAACCTAATTCTACATGGTCGAACGTCAAAGGCAGACTTGAGAGATCCGTCTCCCTCCCCCTCGCAATCGATACATTCTCTCTTCCCAAAGTGCACACCCCTACTACCAAGATCTCTAAAGAGTGCCCTGTGTATCCTGATTTAATCCCCATTGATTCTCCGATATATTCATCTTACAAGTCTGGAGAAACAAGTTGTTTTCATCTTGGGCCTTCTTTATCCAGTTTCCTATGCCTTGATGATTAGTTCCCCACAACCTTTCTATCACATTCAAGCACAACCCAAAATCTACCCAGCTTCTATGAGCTTTCTCCTCATACACTCCGAGTTTCAGCCTCAAATCCATCAATTGTTGCACACGGAGGTGCGGGGGCTTTAGGTGGTGTTGTAGGTGGTGCCACAGGGGGAGCGACAGGTGGCCATGTACCACTCCTTGGAATTTTTGCTAAGGTGGCTATCATATATGCCCCTCTTGTCCTCCTAGTTCCCCTACATGACCTTCCAAAAAATTACATGAAAAATCTCCCAAAATTCATAGGGGAAGGCGATTTAACCGCACAAGAACACATCAATTTCTTTGACCAATTTGCTGACATCCTAGGACTTGAACACGAAGATGACTACTCCAGAATCTTAGTAAAAACTTTCGAAGGACAGGTCAGAACCTAGTTTTGAGGCTTAGTAGTAGGATCTTTAAGGTCATATGATGAAATCGAAAGTGCTTTCATCAGAGAATGGGGAGAAAGGAAAGATCACCTCTATTATCTAACTAAATTCGGGGCTCTTAGAAAGAAAAATTCTGAATCAGTTCTCGAGTTCACCCAAAGGTTTAATAAATTGTATAATAAAATTCCCATCGAGGTCAAACCTTCTCATCCTGCAGCGAAAGTAACTTTCGTTGGAGCTTTCGACCCTGATTTCTCCCTATTATTAAGAGAGAGGAGATCAGTAGACCTCACCAAGATGCAAGACTATACCCTAGAAATTGAATCAAACATGATGGCTTCAGGAAAGCTAAAAGACAAAATGGAGACTGGAAACAAAGAAACCAGAAGGTACAGAGAATAAGGAGGATCTTCTGGGTTAGGAAGATCTTCAAAAGACAAAATGGACGACATGACTAGAATAATTAAAGAACTGTCTAATAATATTTCGAAAATGGAATTAGACCAAACAAAAAATGACCATTTTCCTAGAAAGGATTTCTGAAGGAATCCCAATCCTCAAGCCCCACAAATAAAGATTAAGAATGAGGATCAAAAAATCCCAACCCCCTTCAAGAGTGAAAACTTCATTGGAGAGGAAGACTTAGAAGATTTCAAGGAATTAGAGGAAGATATAAACAATCTGGGCGATGATGATACATAACCCTATTTATCGAGACAAGATTATGAAAAATTCTTAAATAAAGAAAATAGATTGGAAAATGACATAAACAACAGTACTTCTGAAGATTTGACCTACCAGGGTATTGCAGATGGTATAATGGCTGAGCTTCACCAAAAGTAAAATCTAAGGTCTAGAAAAAAGAGTCTCGCAATCACCCAAATGAAAAAGATCTTGCTGAGGGGTGAGACAGATGAGACAATTTCAAAAAATGCTGAAAAGCAAACTGAAAAAAATAACATAACGGACACACAACCTACCAAGACTAAGGCAGCTGAAACACCCACAGTCAAAACACAGAAAGAGAAAGCTCCTGCAACTGAAACAAAACCTTCACCACAAAACAAAGCTGATAAGAAGGGGATTAAAGTCCAAACCATAGAGAATGACAAAATTGCGGGGAATTTTAATCTGGAAAATGAAATCAATAAAATCAAGATCCCCACACCTCTTATCGAGCTGGCAAAAAAACCAATGTACAGAAAATAAATTTCCAAGATGACTAGTTTTCAAAAGACGAAAGACAAGCCGATGTCATTAACTTAGAATATGAAAAACCAAACATAGTTTTTGGTCCACATTTCGAAGGTGCCAAAGACACTGTTGCCCCCTTCTATATCATATTAACATTGTTCGACCAACTACTCCATAACTGTATGCTCGATTCTGGAGCATCCCACAATGTAATGCCTAAAGACATTATGGATAAATTGGGTCTCAAAATCACTAGGTCTTATGGAGATTTATATTCATTCTATTCAAGAAAAGTTAAATGTATAGGCATGATTAAAGACTTGGTGGTAAATTTGGCACAAATGCCTACGAAAAGCATTCTCATGGACGTAGTGGTCACTGATATCCCTCTGAAATATGGTATGCTTTTATCTAGATCCTGGGGCACCAAGATTGTGGGATCTCTCCAGCTTGGCATGACATATGCTACGATTCCAGTTTTTGGAGGACAGTTCACGCGCCTGTACAGAGAAACCAGGTTGGCATTCATGCTAAGTGATCCGCACAACCCGAATAACCTCCTTGTATATATTGCAGATCAAGATTTAGGTAATTGTATTTTATCCATTAATGATGATATTGATTTAGGTATAGGTGAAAGTTGTACAAAAGAAAAAACAAAGAAAGAAAAAAATTAAAAAAATGTATATAGCACTGGTGTGTGGAAGATGTTTTTTTACGGCGCTTCATCCTACTTTGGAGTTGGAGCTGGGGCACTCCTTGTGGCCCCTGATAATCAATTCATAATCCCCTTTTCCTATAGACTACAGTGGAATGTGGACCACACTAATAATGTATGCGAGTATGAAGCCTTAGTGTTAGGGTTAGAAGCCGCTAGGAGAATGAAAATAAAAAACCTCGAAATATTTGGTGACGCCGAGCTAATCGTAAAATAGGTAAACAGACAGTACTGGGCCAAACATCCTAGGTTGAGGTCTTACACGAATTGCGTCTGGGATATGATCGAAAATTTCTCCTCCTCTGTCAAAGTCCACTACATTCCAAGAACTGAAAACCAACAGGCTGATGCGTTAGCCAAAGAAGCCTCAACATTCACACCTCCCACCGCCTTCAAACTAAAGTACCATATACAAATGAGACACTGACCTTCCATACCAAATAACATACAACACTAGCAAGTTTTTGAGGACAATGAACAACTGCACAAATTTTTAGAATCAATAGACGAGTTTTTCAAAATGCATGCCGACCAAGAAAACCAAAATGATCCTGTTTGGATCATGTAGGAAGGGGAAGACCCCCAAGAATTCCACGATAAAATCACCAATCATCGAATGCTTGTTCTAAAAAATAACCAGATCCCCAAGGGCCTGATTCCCTTGGAAAGGTTATTTAATCAAGATGATATCCCTTTAAGATCCACTTTACAACCTCAGCCAGAAGAGGTTGAGGACTATGATATAGGTACCAAAGAAAACCCTCGGTTGGTGAAACTATCCAAATACCTGTCCCCAGAAACCAAAAGTGAATACGCTGAGTTACTTAGAAAATATAAAGACGTTTTTTCTTGGTCTTACGACGAATTGATAACTTATGATACTTCTATAATCGAACATAAAATTCCTTTGAAACCTGGTGTCAAGCCTTTTAAACAGAAACTTAGACAGATAAACCCTATCCTGCTACCAGTAATAGAAAAAGAAGTCAAAAATCTCTTGGACGCCAAAATCATCGTCCCACTAAGATATTATGAGTGGGTGGCTAATTTAGTCCCAGTAAGAAAGAAAAATGGCGAAATCAGACTGTGTGATGATTTTAGAAACCTAAACCGATCATCACTCAAAGACAATTATCCATTGCCTAAGATGGACCACGTTTTAGAGAAAGTAGTTGGAGCTAACAAAATGTCAATGATTGATGGTTTTTCAGGTTACAATTAGATCGCAGTACACCAAGATGATAAAGAAAAAATGGCTTTCATTACCCATTGGGCTACCATCATGTACGATAAAATGCCTTTCAACTTGATGAATGCGAGGGAAACCTTCCAGCGAGCCATGGACATCGCCTTCATGGGTGAGAGAGATAAATTTGTCATTATCTATCTCGACGATCTAACTGTTTTTTCAAAATCTGATGCGGAACATCTAGTACACCTGAAGCAAACTTTCGAGAAATGTCGTAAATTTGGTTTGTCCCTCAATCCCAAAAAATCTCATTTTGCTATGCAAGAAGGTAATCTATTAGGTCATGTAGTGTCTAAAGACAGAATCAAAATCGATCCCAAAATAATTGAAGCAATAGATACTATAAATATCCCTAGAAATGTAAAAGAAATTCAATCTTTCTTAGGAAAAATAAATTTCTTGAGAAGATTCATCCCTAACTTCGATGAAATTGTGAAGCTGATCACAGATATGTTGAAAAAGAATAGTGAGATGAAGTGGACAAGCGAAGCCAAAGCATATTTTCAACGAATCAAGAAAGTTATCAGCGAAGCGTCAGTCTTGGCAAGTCCTGATTACAAAAAAGAATTTCTGATTTTTTCCTTCACTTCCGAACACACTATCACAGCTGTATTGTTACAGAAAAACGAAGAAGGCTTTGAACAACCCATTGATTTTTTTAGTAAAAGTATGAAAGATGTTGAGTTGAAATATAATATACTAGAAAAACAAGCTTACGCAATGGTAAAGGCTCTCAAGTCCTTCATAACGTACATATTACATTCGAAGATCATAGCCTATGTTCTTTCAAGCTCTGTCAAAGACATATTGGTTCAGTCAGATAGTGATGGGAGAAGAGGCAGATGAATAGCTAAGATTCAAGAGTTTGATCTTGAAGTCAAACAAAAAAAACTCATTAAAGGCCAAGGTCTGGCTAAATTGTTAGCTGAATCCAACTTGCAGGCACTTGGTATAAATCAACTACAAGAAGACGAGGATTTCCTAGAGATAAATGAACTCGATTTCGCTACACCTACGATTGAGATAGAAGACATTTTTTCTTCTTCAGTCTGGTACCGCGATATTGTTTCTTACCTATTGACTCTTCAATGTCCCAGTGAACTAACCCCATATAAAGCCAGGACACTGAAACTACATGCTATAAAATATTGTATTATAGACGGAAAATTATATTGGAAGGATCCCTTCGGTTTCTTGCTGAGTTGTTTAGTCGAGACTGAAACTGAAAAGGTTATAGATGATTTCCATGAGGGAGTGTGTGGAGGACACCACACTTGGTGAGCCACAACTTATAAAATCTTAAGAGCTGGATATTACTGGCCCAAACTTTTCACAGATGTAAACACCAAAGTCCAAACTTGTGTTCCCTGTCAGTTGTTTACAGGTAAACAGAAAGTCCCAGTTTTACCTCTAATTCTAGTTAAAACCGAAGCCCCGTTTTAGTAATGGGGTATTGATTTCATCGGAGAGATTCACCCACATTCTAGTGCTCAGCACAGGTGGATTCTAACCACAACAGACTATTTTACTAAGTGGGTGGAAGCTATTCCCACGAGAAACGCAATTGACGCAGTTGTAATCAATTTTCTAGAAGAATTTTTTTTATCCAGATTCGACTGTCCCTGAAAGATAGTCACTGACAATGCACAAGAGTTTAAATCGATGGCTATGATAAGATTTTGCCAAAAATTAAACATCATATTAGGACACTCTATATCTTATTATTCGTAGGGCAACGATTTAGCTGAGTCATCTAACAAAAGTCTGAGAACCGTGATCAAAAAAATATTGACTGAGAACAAGAAGATGTGGCATATCCATTTGAAACACGCTTTATGGGCCAATAGGATAAGTACCAAAAGGGAAATTGGAATGTCCCCTTTTCAGATGGTATATGGTACTGGTGTTATTTTACCAATCAATCTTGCTTTGCCAGTAATGAAAATTTGGAAAGATTCAAACGAAGAACCTAACGACATTACCAGGAGAGCAAACCAGCTGGTCAAAGTTCAGTAAAATAGAACAGAAGTAAACGAAAAGTTGCAGAGATATCAGGATAAGATGAAGGCTTTATTCGATCAAAAGGCTAAGGATAGAGATTTCCTCCCTGGAGATCTGGTACTAAAATGGGAATCCATAAGAGAAGACATTGGAAAACACGACAAGTTCAATTCAATCTGGTCTGGCTCCTATAGAGTCTCGGCCTCAAAAGGAGAAAATGCTTTTTCATTAGAAAATCTCAATGGAGACATTCTGAGTGCCCCTGTAAATGGGCGATACCTTAAACACTACATGCAGTAATATGTTTTCGAACTTTCATTGTACATACCAGTTTGTTTTCATTTTTTCTTTATAGTTACATTGCTTTCGGTAAGTTTGATTGACGATTAAATAATAATAATAATAATTTATTTAAGATTTTTTAGATAATGCAAATACAAAATAGTTGAAATATAGCAGTTCACAAAATTGGTATATCAGGTCATTTTATTCGCAGAAAAAGCGTCAAGGACCCAAGAGATCAACTATACTACAAGGATAATCTGCATGAATAATCATGATAAATATTTACCAAAAAGGTAATAAGTAAACAATCTTCTGGTTGTAAATACGACGAACTACTAAGGTATGAACTCTGACCTAGAAACCCGAGTTAAAAATGTTCTAAGAGGTACAAATGAACGAGAAGCAAATTTTCACGACAGTTTAAAAAAAAAAAAATAATAATAATACTCGTTAGCACTCCTAAGCTTTCGAGGTTCTCTCACCTTTTCCCTTCGATCTCTATCAAGCTTACTCTTCTCCCAACCCTGACTTTTTCCCATTAGATCTTACAAAAAAAAAAAAGTCTCATCTCAATTTCGGAAACATTCAGGCTAACTTTCAAAGCAAGGATAGGTAAAATTCTATGTTTCTCCTAAACTTTGGCTGAACCAGAAGTATGTCTGGGCTAATCCTAACCTTTTTAGTCATTCTAGCAGAAATAAAATGATCGTTTTCATTCAAGGGAAGTCCATAAAAAATATTAATAAGTGTTGACGGGCAAAATTGACCGTCCGTCAACTGGGAGAGTGGAACCGGTCCGGGGTTGTCTAAATAACCCAAGCCGTTTGGAATGGACCACCCTAACGAGTTTAACGGCTCCGTTGGCCGCCCTAAGGTCTCCTAAGAAAACCAAAGGGAAAACTAATCTGAGCTAAGTGATCTAACTAAAGTAAATAAAACAAACTAAACTATAACTAAATACAAGAAACTAACTAAAATAAAGGAAACTAGAAACTAATAAAACAAAGAAAAGGAACTAATATACTAAATATAAACTATTCTAACTATYCTATMTAYAAACTASTAATTACYATCATAATAACTCAAATCAACTATCTAATTATCAGCTACAATATTTCTTATTCACAAATGTACACTATGAACAACCTACAGATTTGATTAAAACCTGCAAAACTCATGTATWTKCTGCCCTAAGACARCCAAGAATCTCTTTTTAATTTTTATATTTTATGAAAAAGAAATAAAAACTACTGAAATTAAAYGATCTAATATATTTACTGAAATTAAACAATCTAATATAAATCTAATTAAGATTATATCTATATTAAACTACTTAATGCAAACAGTAAACAACAAGCTAATTGACCTGGAAACGCTCCAAGTCTGCCCTGTGTATGATGACTTCTGAGCTGTTTGGAGGAGGGAAACTCACACCGTTAAGTCCTTTAGATTTTCGTAAACGATCAGCTGTGCTTCTCCTTGAAGTATTTAATAGGACAAACAAGACATAAAAGAAAATCATAACAATCTTATGATTATAAACTCCTGCAATAAGGAAAACCTATTATGCAGAGAACTTATATATAACAATTTAATTTATGAAGAAGGTAAAACTATCATTCACAAAATGAATTAACGATTGTTATGTCTTTTATCTATTTGGAAGAGACAAGATATGGATAACAGTAATAAAATTATATCATTTTCATTTGATTTAGATAGCTAAAGTAATCATAAACCATAAACAAAGTGATATACAAAACATGAAACAAAGTGTTGATATATTGAGAAGCTAAAGCTATGACAAAACATCAATTCTGCTCCAGTCTGTATTAGAACTCCATATCCTTGTTCTCCCACGAATGAGGATGAACATTATTACAAAAATCATAAGTATATAAAGGTTTATTCACAAGGTAAAACCTCCTCATGGATAATATCAAATAGTTTACATATCCTGGGAGATATCCCAAAATCACCTAAACTAAGAAAATAAAATGCAAGTGAAATCTGTAAAACATCCCCTAACTGCATCATCATATCTACTGCCAATTCGAATTTACCTGCAATAGAACACAAAGATCAAATTAGAAAGATATTTCATTAAGAAAACAATAAAAAATTGACTCCACAGACTTAGCTACAGAATCATCTGATTCTGTAGCTAGTCAAAATAGAAAACAGGATCAAATAAAATCAAATCGAATCACCTTTTAATAATCATTAAAAAATGAATTACTAATAATTCAAGTGAAATTATCATTTAAATTAAACCATATCAAAATAAATGCAATCAAAACAGAGTAAAGAATGCTTTGTTTTCAGTTACCATAAACATGGTCAAACTTTGACAGGCCTGTTCATATCAAACGAAATTAAGCAGTGAATCAAATCAAATGAGATACGATGTAATCGTAATCAAAAAACCATAATCGAACAGAATTGTATACAAGATATGATATGCCATAACATAACTATAATCGATATCAATTGAACACAAAATAGATTTGTTACAGCTGTAACAATATACATAAATTCATATCGTTTCAATCAATAGTAAGGATAGGCGATCTATATAGATTATGCATAAGATTCGTTCTATTGTAATCAAATATGGGAAGGCTATTACAATATAGTCAAAATGAAACATGCGTAACAGTATTGACCAGAAATCACCATCGATTTCAATTGCTGGGTGTAACATAGTCAAGATCCAACAACATTGATAACCATAAGCTGGGCAGCAATCAAATATAATCGGGTCTGAGCCAATTATAGAACAATTCATCATCCTGGGCATGATCATTTTGTTTTAGAAATCCATTCGTAACTGAATATACACTGTCATTCCAATTCAAAAGAACAGGGTCAATTCACCACAACGAATTGACTGGCTGGGAGTTGTATGACTGTTACGATTTGTATCGCTTGATGATTTGGTAAATATAAAACGTAATCCAAATCGTATCCGGGTTGGTCAAAGTCATATGTAAATAAAATTGTAACAGACAACCATCGTTCATGTGCATCAAAACCAATTTAGATTAAAACATAGATCGTGTTCCAAAATTTGAAATGCAAAACAACTTGCCTATAATAGATGCAACAGAGCATTCAATCGCAACCGATTTAAAACAATCAAATCCATATCGTGATTAATAGAATCAACACCAAATCCAATAACAAAATTCGATTTACCAAAACAAGTTATATACAACAATGCATGCTTATGTAACAGAGAAAGTCAATGATGTACACAGAGTTTACAAATGTGCCATATAAATGGGTGAAAGTTATACCAGAGAGGCTGCTGAGGCTATGTCAATTTCGAATTGACAATTGTCGTAGCTGACTCGACATTCTTGAACAGAATTGAACCAGTAGTTCGCTGCTTCTTGTCAGTGGGTTGCGCTTTGACATTCTGACCGGTGAGCTTTGCCACTTGGTCTTCCAGAGCATGGATTCTGGATTGCAACATTGGTACGTCTGAGTAGTACCTCTCCAACCATAAACCACACTGATCGCATGGTGGAATAGCTGGTTGAGCAGATGAGGGTTTTGATGAGTCACCGAGGGTTCCACGAGGTAGTTCAATGCCAGGAAAATTAGGATCATCCCACAGACAAGGTGGTAAATTATTGACAAAGTCATAAGGAGGTTTGTCACACAAGCCTTCTGAGTAAGGATACTCATTTGCGAGAAAACGTTCAATCTCCAAATCAGAATCTTCACTGACCACGATAGGTTCAGGGTTGGCAGGGGTTCTAGGTTTATTTCTTGCCATGCGAGAGATTAACCGAGCATTTTTCTTTCCTTTAGAATTTGCATTAGGTTTGGCCTTAGGCCTTTTAGGCAGAGGTTTAACAGCTTGGGTATCCTGGGTAACGGAATTGGGTAGGCCAATAGGAGAATCGGGTAGGGTTTTAGGAAACAATGCACTGTAAGGCACAGGGGGTACCGATTTGTACTCACTCACCACGGGTTTGTCAACCAGTGGTGGGTTTGAGTCTGCAAGATCATTTCGTTTAAGAAACTCATCCCAATAGTCACGGCGTAACCCCAACTCATAAACTACAAGAATTTTAATTAACCCGAAATGAAATAGACTGGTATCGGACTGGTTCCGTTTATACCTTTTAGCCATCTTAAATAGACTCCTATGCAGGTAGTGAGGCATGTTGAGCTCATAGCCTATAAATACCATCAATAGACGAAGGTGAAACAAGAAAATGAACCCATACTTGCCCTCACAAGTAATGAATTGCTTGATTATCATGAGCAAGTCATGCTAGCGTTGCTTCAACATATTTGCAGGCAAACCCTTGTCACAAGAATTGACCTTTCGTGAATGGAAGAGAAACGTCCATGGAACATCTTCCACCTTACAATTTTTAGACCACTTCTGTCCTGTAGCAGGCAGACTGGTTGCCGAGCTAAGAAATTGCTCATTAATCTCCAGCTGCACGTCCCCAACTTTGGCTCGACAACCATCGAAAGTTAGCGCAAATTGTCGAGCCACACCAGGGTTAAAACCATTGAATTTTCTTATGAATGTGAGCCATCCAAATTCCTCCAGGTGGCTATAAGCACCATCGAACATCAGTAGTTCCTGGTCACCATTGGGCTCAGCCCTTACGACTAGAACCATGGCTGGTTAGCATGGTAGGGTTTGGTTTGAACAATACAAAACGCAGGAGTAAAAACGATAGGACTTAACAGCTGTAAACGCTCAAAGGGGAATGAATCAATGTAATGCATGTGAAGGTGGTGGGATTACCATTGCCATGCAGTGTATTAATGGCTGAGTACAGTGTTGTTCCATCAGTAATCATAACTTTTAAAACATATTAATCGGCCAACCCAAATCAGTGAATAACCATATCAACGTGCCATTTATCAAATGTAAAACGAAAACCATACGTTATATTTATGCGCCAAGTGTATAGTTCAATACAACATGAAATCCAAAAGTTTTACCAACGTGCCAAGTGTAGAATATTGTCACTCAAAATATGAAATCAAATTGATATGTGACCCATGCGTTTTTTTATCATAATCAAAGCTTATAAACATTGCAACCAATGACTTCATGAAATCAATAAGTTAGGAAGTTATGATAGTAAGGATCACATTATATAAAACAAGATCAACCATGACCCTCATGAAATCAAATATAACCCATAACTTAACATGTTCAATGGCTCATTAATCAAATAAATCCAAATGCGCAATCAAAGTAAGAGTAGGCCAAGGGACATAATTTGAAAGAAACTTTGCAGTCATGTGATAAACCAATGATAAAGTGCCCTTCAGAAAATTAATAAAAGACTATGACAGTCCAAACAACGATGGAGGGGTTTTCACACTTTCAGTTGTGAAAACTGAATCAAAACCAAATTGCAATTGTCGCAAAAATGAAACAAATGTCTAGTTGAAACATGCGACGATGACTTGTTGTCTAGAAGACAATTAGGTGTAGGCAGCTTTTTAGGGCAATTGAAAAAATTGAATTGGCTGCCAACACGTAGCATACTATCAATTGATTGAGGGACAACTTTACAAATTGGGACTAGACAACATCCTCATACAATGTGTCTTGAACCACAAGAGGAAACATATCCCGTGGGAATGCCACAGTGGAGTTTTGGGAGGACATGTTGGAGGTAAAGATATTTCACAGAAAGTAATTCAAGCTGGATTATGGTGGGCTACATTATTTAAATATGCTAAATAGTATGTTAGATCTTGTTACACCTGCCAAAGAGTAGGGAATCCATCACACATAGAAAAATTACCCCTTTAGCTAGTCAGAGCACTTCAAGCTTTTGAGAAGTGGGTTGTTGACTTTATTGGACCAATCATCCCACCAACTAAGCATTCAAAGGCCAGATACATCATTACCGCACCATATTAACTCATGAGATGGGCTGAAGCAGAGGCAGTTCAAGATTGTTCGACAGATACAATTGCTAGATTGATCTTTGAAAATGTCATTACTTGGTTTGGATGCCCTAGAAGTTTGACCAATAATCAAGGCAGTCACTTTATTTTCAATACAATCACAAAGTGGACAACATAATTCCTTATACAACACCATAAGAGTAGTCCTTATCATTCACAAGCTAACGGTATAGTGTAGGCATTCAATAAAATTATGGAAAGAGGACTAACAAAAGTATGTTGCACAAACAGGGAATACTGGGATGATAGAGTTCCAGAAGTCTTGTGGGATTACAGGACTACCACAAAGAAGCTAAACATGTATACTCCATTTCAGTTGGTTTATGGGAAATAATTTGTTGTACCTGCAAATTT